>CM053031.1:24471283-24501540 GCA_028564925.1 Lithobates sylvaticus
CTCCACCTCATCCACTCAGAGAACACCTTGCAGTCATTGAGAAAAAAGCAAGGTGTTCCTGTAAATTGCACTTATGCCTTGTGAGTGACCCCTTTTGGTTACTGTGTGGCTTCGCGCAAGACCCAGAAGGGCAATTACTCAGCATAGTACCTGGAAGACAGCAGTAATCACTGTAGTAGCAACGACTACTACAATGATTCCAGGGGTGCCCAACCTTTTGAGGAGCGAGGGCCACTTTAGCGACTTGGTAACCGGTCGCGGGCCACAATGAGCGTAGCGGGCGGATGGCAGGTCTGTGTCTATTCTGCATATGTAGAGCAGACACAGATGCAGCCCGCTCTACCCTAAGGACCCTCCGATCTGCCCAGACAGAAGGGGACAGATCCCCTTCTGTTTTTTAAGAAGATCGGATTGCAGATAGGCGGGTGTAAGCAGACATGAGTCTGTTTACATCTGCCGCTCTATAGAGGTGAATGGAGGGTCTGATTGGGTCCGCCTGAAAAACAGACAGGCAGAACCGATCGGACCGATCGTGTGAAAGGGGACTAAGGCTGCTTTCACACTGATGCACAGCGGTTTACCTGCTCCTCAACTGACCTCAATCTTCACTTCTTCCTCAGGATTCCTGCAGCTGGTTGCTGCTGTTCCCCAGGTGGTTATAACTGGTGGCTGCTGCTGGCTGTCCTCCAGGGCTGGTACTGCTAGCTGGTACTGCTGGCTGGTACTGCTGTTGGGTACTGCCGGCTGGTACTGCCTGCTGGTACTGCTGGCTGGTACTGCTACTGCTGGCTGGTACTGGTACTGCTGGCTACTGCTGGCGGCTACTGGTACTGCTGGCTGGTACTGGTACTGGTGGCTGGTACTGGTACTGCTGGCTGAAACTGCTTGCTGCTACTGGTACTGCTGGCGGGTACTGCTGACTGGTACTGGTACTGCTGGTTGGTACTGCTGGCTGGTGCTGGTACTGGTGCTGCTGGTGGGTACTGGTACTGGTGGTTGGTACTGCTGCTGGGTACTGGTACTGCTGGCTGGTACTGGTACTGCTGGATGAAACTGCTTGCTGCTACTGGTACTGCTGGCGGGTGCTGGTACTGGTGACTGGAACTGCTGGTGGGTACTGGTGCTGCTGGTGGGTACTGGTACTGCTGGCTGGTACTGGTACTGCTGGCTGGTACTGCTGGCTGCTACTGGTACTGCTGGCGGGTGCTGGTGGGTACTGGTACTGCTGGCTGGTGCTGGTACTGCTGGTGGGTACTGGTGGCTAGTACTGGTGGTTGGTACTGCTGGTGGGTACTGGTACTGCTGGCTGGTACTGCTGGCGGGTACTGGTACTGCTGGCTGGTACTGCTGACTGGTACTGCTGGCTGGTGCTGGTACTGGTGACTGGAACTGGTGGCTAGTACTGGTGGTTGGTACTGCTGGTGGGTACTGGTACTGCTGGCTGGTACTGGTACTGGTGGCTGGTACTGGTGACTGGAACTGGTGGCTAGTACTGGTGTTTGGTACTGCTGGTGGGTACTGGTACTGCTGGCTGGTACTTGTACTGGTGGCTAGTACTGCTGGCTGGTACTGCTGGTGGGTACTGGTACTGCTGGTGGGTACTGGTACTGCTGGCTGGTACTGGTACTGGTGACTGGTACTGGTGGCTAGTACTGGTGGCTGGTACTGCTGGTGGGTACTGGTACTGGTGGCTGGTACTGCTGGCTGGTACTGGTACTGCTGGTGGGTACTGATACTGCTGGCGGGTACTGCTACTGGTGACTGGTACTGGTGGCTAGTACTGCTGCTGGGTACTGGTACTGCTGACTGGTACTGGTGGCGGGTACTGTGGCTGGTACTGCTGGCGGGTACTGGTACTGCTGGCTGGTACTGCTGGTGGGTACTGGTACTGCTGGCTGGTACTGGTACTGCTGGTGGGTACTGGTACTGCTGGCGGGTACTGGTGACTGGTACTGGTGGCTAGTACTGCTGGTGGGTACGGGTACTGCTGGCTGGTACTTCTGGCGGGTACTGATACTGCTGGCGGGTACTGGTGGCGGGTACTGATGGCTAGTACTGGTGGTGGTGACTGGTACTGCTGGCTGGTACTGCTGGTGGGTACTGCTGGTGGGTACTGGTACTACTGGAAGGTACTGGTACTGCTGGCGGGTACTGGTACTGCTGGCAGGTACTGCTGGTGGGTACTGGTACTTCTGGCTGGTACTGCTGGTGGGTACTGGTACTGCTGGCTGGTACTGCTGGCTGGTACTGGTACTGCTGGCTGGTACTGGTACTGCTGGCTGGTACTGGTGGCTGGTACTGCTGGTGGGTACTGGTACTGCTGGCTGGTACTGCTACTGGGGTCGGGTACTGCTGGTGGGTACTGATTCTGCTGGCGGGTACTGGTACTGCTGGAAGGTACTGGTACTGCTGGCTGGTACTGCTGGTGCGGGGTACTGGTACTGCTGGCTGGTACGGGTGGGAGGGTACTGGTACTCAGGCTGGCTGGTACTGCTGGCGGGGTACTGGTGGTACTGCTGGTGGGTACTGGTTACTGATACTGCTGGCTTTTACTGGTCCTGCTGGCTGGGACTGGTACTGGGTTCTGGTACTTCTGGCTGGTACTGCTGATGGGTCCTGGTACTGGCACTGCTGGCTCTGGCACTGCTGGCTGCTGTGAGGTCGCAGGAAGCATGCAGCTGCAGTACACATTCCTGTCAAAGGCGGAGTAAATTTGATATTACTCCGCCTGTGAAGGAGCCGGTGCTATACAGGAAGCATCGGCTCTGCTTCCTTGAGCGGCGGCTCCGTTTTCGCTGATGCTCGGAGATGGCGGGTCGGGAGCCCGCGATCAGGGCTTCCCGACCCGCCATCTCAGAGCAAGACGTGGCTGGCCACCTCGGATGGCGCCTCGGGGACTGAGGGTGGAGGGAGGGGGAGGGCGCCTTGCTTCACCTCTGCCCCCGGAATCAACCTCCGCTCCAACCCTTCACCCGACAATCTGATGGAGCATTTCATTACACATCTCCTGTATACTTTGTATACCATGAGGGGTCCCACTAGTCCTAGAGCCATGCTTTACAAGTCTCTGTTCTCTTATCTGTATCTGTCTGTCTCTCTCTATCTGTCTATCTATCTATATGTATATCTATCTATCTATCCATCCATCTATCTGTATATCTATCTATCTACCTATCTATCTATCTATCTATCTATCTATCTATCTATCTATCTATCTATCTATCTATCTATCTATCTATCTATCTATCCATCTGTATACCTATCTATCTATCTCTCTATCTATCTCTATCTCCATCTGTCTATCTGTATATATATATCCATCTATCTGTATATCTGTATATCTGTCTATCTATCTGTATATATATATCCATCTACCTGTATATCTGTCCATCTGTATATCTGTCTATCTGTATATCTATCTGAATATATGTATATCTATTGATCTATCTGTCTATATGTCTGTATACAGTGGTGTGAAAAAGTGTTTGCCCCCTTCCTCATTTCCTGTTCCTTTGCATGTTTGTCACACTTAAGTGTTTCGGAACATCAAACCAATTTAAACAATAGTCAAGGACAACACAAGTAAACACAAAATGCAATTTGTAAATGAAGGTGTTTATTATTAAAGGTGAAAAAAAATCCAAACCATCATGGCCCTGTGTGAAAAAGTGATTGCCCCCCTTGTTAAAACATACTATAACTGTGGTTGTCCACACCTGAGTTCAATTTCTCTAGCCACACCCAGGCCTGATTATTGCCACACCTGTTCACAATCAAGGCATCACTTAAATAGGAGCTGCTTGACACAGTAAGGTCCACCAGAAGATCCTTAAAAGCTACACATCATGCCGAGACCCAAAGAAATTCAGGAACAATTGAGAAAGAAAGTAATTGAGATCTATCAGACTGGAAAGGGTTATAAAGCCATTTCCAAAGCTTTGGGAATCCAGCGAACCACAGTGAGAGCCATTATCCACAAATGGCGAAGACATGGAACAGTGGTGAACCTTCCCAGGAGTGGCCGGCCGCCCAAAATTACCCCAAGAGCGCAGCGACGACTCATCCAAGAGGTCACAAAAGACCCCACAACAACGTCCAAGGAACTGCAGGCCTCACTTGCCTCAGTTAAGGTCAGCGTTCATGCCTCCACCATCAGGAAAAGACTGGGCAAAAATGGCCTGCATGGCAGAGTTCCAAGGAGAAAACCACTGCTGAGCAAAAAGAACATCAAAGCTCGTCTCAATTTCTCCACAACACATCTGGATGATCCCCAAGACTTTTGGGACAACATTCTGTGGACCGATGAGACAAAAGTGGAACTCTTTGGAAGGTGTGTGTCCAAGTATATCTGGCGTAGAAGGAACACTGCATTTCAGAAAAAGAGCATTATACCAACAGTAAAATATGGTGGTGGTAGTGTGATGGTCTGGGGCTGTTTTGCTGCTTCAGGACCTGGAAGACTTGCCGTGATAAAAGGAACTATGAATTCTGCTGTCTACCAAGAGATCCTGAAGGAGAATGTCCGACCATCTGTTCGTGTACTCAAGCTGAAATGAACTTGGGTTCTGCAGCAGGACAATGATCCTAAACACACCAGCAAGTCCACCACCGAATGGCTGAAGAAAAACAAAATGAAGACTTTGGAGTGGCCTAGCCAAAGTCCTGACCTGAATCCTATTGAGATGTTGTGGTATGACCTTAAAAAGGCCGTTCATGCTCGAAAACCCTCTAATGTAACTGAATTAGGACAATTCTGCAAAGATGAGTGGGCCAAAATTCCTCCAGGACGCTGTAAAAGCCTCATTGCACGTTATCGCAAACGCTTGGTTGCAGTTGTTGCTGCTAAGGGTGGCCCAACCAGTTATTAGGTTTAGGGGGCAATCACTTTTTCACACAGGGCCATGATGGTTTGGATTTTTTTTCACCTTTAATAATAAACACCTTCATTTACAAATTGCATTTTGTGTTTACTTGTGTTGTCCTTGACTATTGTTTAAATTGGTTTGCTGTTCCGAAACACTTAAGTGTGACAAACATGCAAAGGAACAGGAAATGAGGAAGGGGGGCAAACACTTTTTCACACCACTGTATCTATCTATCTATCTGTCTATCTACCCAGTATCTGTCAATCTGTCTATATATATATATATATATATATATATACATATATATATATATATAATCTGTCTATCTATCTGTATATCTATCTATCTACCCAGTATCTGTATATCTATCAATCTATCTATCTAGATATATGTCTATCTATCTATCTATCTATCTATATATATCCATCTATCTGTATATCTATCTATCTATCTATCTACATATCTGTATATCTATTTATCTATCTGTCCATATATATATGTATATCTATCTATCTATCTGCATATCTATCATCTATCTGTATATCTATCAATCTATCTATCTAGATATATGTATATCTGTATATCTATCTATCTATCTATCTATCTATCTATCTATCTATCTATCTATCTATCTATCTATCTATCTATATATATATATATATATATATATCTGTATATCTAGCCAGTATCTGCATATCTATTCATCTATCTGTATATCTATATATCTATATGGACTAAGACTGGGATGCCATTAAAGTTCATGTGCGTGTAAAGGCAGGTGTCCCAATACTTTTGACAATATAGTGTATTTGAAAGAAAGCCGGCAGCTCAATATTCCACAATGAATGAGTTTATTAATCCAGGTGTAGTAAAAAATAATACGGGGCTTACATGTATCGGAGGGTATCCTTAGTCATAGCCATGTGCTGAAACGCGTAAAAGCCCCGTATTATTTTGTACTACACCTGGATTAATAAACTCATTCATTGTGGAATATTGAGCTGCCGGCTTTCTTTCACCTATATGGTGTATGAATAGTTACAATGGTCCAAACTGGAACAACGTTAACTGTGCTAAAAAAAAATCCAAACCCGGAGCAGAAGGAGAGAAAAGAATGGGCGTAGGGACGGCATGACAGGAGAGGACAGGACAGTCATATTAAGTAAGAAAAATGTGTCCCCTTTAAGAAAGGGGGAGTGGCCGGAGAAGGGGAGGCGCTCGGGTCAGTAAGCTGGAGAAAGGAAGGGATATGACATCACTAGTGAGCGGCGGAGGAGAAGATTGCACACACTCTCTCCGATCGCTCCCTCTCTCCACTACAGGCACTAGAGGCAGCTTAATGGTAGCTTTCAGGACAGCTAGGAGCGGCGGCAGTGGCGCACGGGGACGGTGAGCGGCGGAGGAGAAGGTTGCACAGCCTCTCTCCGCCCTCTCTCCCCATTTCAGGCAGTAATGGCGGCCTCCCGGACGGCTGTGAGCGGCGGCAGCAGCACACGTGGATGGACTGACTACTGCAGGCACGGGTAAGGGGCCAGGAGGAGGGGGAGAGAGCAGCACTAAACAGGGGACCAGGACCAGTGACTCCACGTGCTAGGCGGTCCCAGCCTGAGCACTTCAGCCAGATACCTTGCTGGGTGAAAGGAGAACAGACCTCCCCCCCCCAACCCCCCCCCCCCCCCCCGCAGCGGACGGCAGCCCCGGGGATCCAGTGAGGGGTACAATAGATGGACGCAGCGCAGCACAGGGAGGGGGGAGCGCAGCACATGGCTCTGATAAACCCCCCCCCCCCCCTGCAGCGGACGGCAGCCACAGGGATCCAGTAGGGGGAACCATAGATGGACGCAGCATGGCACAGGGAGAGGGGAGCGCAGCACATGGCTCTGATCAACACCCCTCCCCCCCGTATCGCAGAGGCCAGGAACACGCGGCCCAGGTTTGCAAGAATAGGTCAGAGCAACCGGTCGGCGAGGGAGAGTTGTGCCGCGGTATGCAGGTCAGGCGGTAGGGGAGGCCTGCAGTCCCACGTGACCGGAGGGAGGACAGAAAGAGCGCCTGGATGGCTGGAGTGAGGTCGGAAGGCGAGCAACGGAGGCCTAGGCCAGGAGTAGGAACGGGAGTCCATCATTGCGGGCAGCGAGCATGTTTGGCGTGTCCAGAAGGTGAGAGGATGGGAACGACGGCACAGACCCTGGCAACCAGAGCAGGCCCCCGCAGGGGTGCAAACACCATTGGTCGGCCGGAGGAGACAGATCGGAGGGAGAACGGTCCGGGTCGGAAAGGGACGAGGACCTGGGACATCTGTCGACGGTGGATTACGGAGTGGCGGCTGGTGGGCCCTGTCCTGGGCAGCCCGGTGAGCGTATCTTTTTTTTTTTTTTTTTTTTTTTTTTTTTTTTTTCTTAATTTTCTTCTTTATTAAAATATTTGTTTTATCAGGATAGAAAGTGGGGGTTCCACGGGGGGGCAGTTCATCAGGGGCAATGGTTAGGCCCCACGCAGAACAGTATAAAGACACAGGACAATTTGTGGGTAGGGCGGGCCTGCAGGAGCTATTGTCGGGTTTGAGGGCAGGCACCGCCATAAGGTAGGGATCGGGCGGCAACGCCTAACCCCCCCCCCCCATGGGTAGCAGTTTCTACCGAGGTGGCAGGCAATTCGCCTGCTATGGCAGTGGGAACGGCGTCGGTGGTAGTCGATTCTCCCTAAGTAACAGCCATCATTTCGGCTCCAGACGGCCAGAGAAAAGCAGGGGCAAGGAAGACGCAGGCGGGTGTTAAGGTGACTTCCTTTCCTCGGTGGTTCCACCGAATGGTTGGCGGCTCAGTTTCGGGAATTGGGTTGCTCGGGCGGTTTGCAAAATACCATGCTCATTGGTGACCCTCCCACGGTTTCGCACAAGCTGGTGTAAGAGGTAAGCCGGGGCGAATGTCTGCCCCCCAACCCCCCCCCCCCCCCCGGGCGAAGATGGTTTCTCTTCCAGACCGGGTGGTCTCTCCACGGGGAGTAGTTCCCAAAAGAGCCAAAAACAAGCGCAGAGGGATTCACCACCTTTCCTTTCAAAAGCGAAGGTTGGTCAAGGATTCGATTCCCCCGGAGGTGTGCATGGTGTCATGCACTTCTTTTGATGCTGCAATATAATGGGTTGGTCGTAAGGGGCAGGGGGCACCGTCGGCGGAAGCAGATATTAAAACAGCTTTCCGTTTTTCTTTTGCCGGTTCTCCCAGACAGTTCCTTCTGCTGGGCTGTATAGGGAATGGGGGGCATTCTATGTGAATCGTTTCTACGGAGGGGGATTCTCCATCTTATGGGCTCTCTTCAGAACTTTCAGCCTCTTTGGGGGCAGCGGTAGTTCGGGACGTCACTGGGATCGACTAGGTCATTCGCTATCTGGGGGACTCCGTAGGCGTGGGCCCAACGGGTTCCAACACCTGTGCTGTCCGGTCGGGGACGTAGTGGAACGTTCGGTGCCCTGGTAGCTTCCGGCCAAACAGAGGGCATCACGTCAATCTTTGTCGTTCCGGGGAGTTGAAGGGGATTTGATCGGTAAGGAATACCGATGGCTGACGGATAGGCTAAAAATTCTCGGGACAGAAGCGCAGGGACCGTTGTAAGGCGCCAGTTACAGCTGCGTCGGTTATAGATGTTGTTGGGTAAGCAAGGTTTTTTTGCCGAATAATGCTCATGGGCAAGGTTGGATGTTGCCGGCTGCGGGGAGCAACCACGGGATTCAAGGCCCCGAAGCACCTCGGAGGCTCAATAGGGAACATATACAGGACTGGCGGGTGTAACGGGACTTCCTGAGTCGTTTAATAGATGCGATCCGGTACGGCGGGCCCGGCACCAATTGCAATGCCATCCAAGGAGGCTGCGGGAGCGCTGCTGGTTGGCCCCCAGCATGGGGTTAGGCTGGGTTCTTTAGGTACCCAGTCCCCTTGGAATGGTTTTCTGATGGTAGTAACAAGGGCATTCCGGATGAATCCTTCTGTAATTGGAAGGTGCGTCTCAATTGTGACATCCTTGGGTTTGTCCAGGTGGTCAAATCACCTGTCAGCGCCACCCATTTGGGCGGTCAGGTTACTGCGACATTTGTTACAGTGCTAGGGGCAATGGAATGCTTTCAGTTACGCTGCACACTTAACAGGGGTGGAGAATGGCTTGGCTGATGCTTTGCCGCGTTTTGGGGACAGGAGGGGGACCACCTGCCCGGACGGCAGGTGGAGCAGTACCTTGGGACGTAACACGGTGGATTCACAGCCTCATGAGGGCAGCTACTTTGGTATGCTTAAGGTGCAGCATGCTTGCACAGTTCTCTATGGTATGGATAAGGGAGTAGAGAGGGGCAGCTGGGCAGCTGCCATAGAGCGGAAGGAATTACAAGAGAAATGGTAATATACTAAGGATTGCTGGGTGGATAAAGCAGTACTGGAGTACAGCAGGTTGCATGGGAAGACATGCTATGCATCTTAATTTCACACCTGAGTGACGTTTGCAGCCCAGAGGGTGAAGGTGATCTATTCCGCTTGGCCTTTGCCCAGGCTTTCTTTGGGGCTTTACGGAGAAGCGAGTTAGTCTGCTCTTCAAACGGTCTTGGACAGGGGGGCTGCTGGTGGGGCACGTGGATGATTTGCAGGATTCAGTCTGTATGTGGGTAAAATAGTCAAAACCTGATGGGTCCGGAAAGGGCATGCGATTTGGAGTGTCCCAGATGGCGGAGACACGCATTTGTTCGGTGGGAACGGCAGAAATCTTTCAGGGCAGGCGTCCGGCAGTCACAGGCTCGCTTCTGATACATAGCGAAGGATCGTCATTGTCAAGGTTCCATGGCATGGCTGGATTTTAAAAAATTTTATGGCGGCGGCCTGCAACGGTTCAAGAAGTTACGCCCCCCCCTTGCTTTTGCATAGGGGCGTCCACAGAGGCTTCCTGGGTTGGCCTCAGTTAGGAAACAGTTGAGCGCGTGGATAGTGGGGACTCGGACAGAGTCAACTGTGGTATTCGACCACATTTTACAAAAATCAGGTCACACAAGGGTTCAGATTTTTATTTCGTGTTCATTTTTGGGGGAGCTTTCTGTTTTGGGGTGATCGTTTTTTCTTGTTAACAGGTGGAGAGGTTGGCATTTTGGGATCGTGGGTCTTTCGTACCTTTCCTGGGGGGCCAGATGAGTTGCGGTGCGGCCTAACGGTAGGCAGTTTGCCAGCCCTATACAGTCAGCTGAGGAAAATGGATTGGGGTACTGGGCAGGCGTTGTACCAGGGCGAGTTCGTAAGTACACAGGTTCTCTCATTGAGACAGGTCACCAGATGTCTGGTTCGGCAGTTGGGGAAGAAAGACATGGGGAGACATGTCTATGCGGGATCTCTTACGGGACTTAGAATGTGAAATTTACGCATACTGGCGGCTTTACCCGGGACAGTCATGGTTTGGTCGGATATGGTGGGCAGGATGTCTTTAAGGCGGGGCTTGATCAGCGGAAAGGGCTAAGAGTGCCCGGGTAAGTAAACAAGGAAGTGAACAGGTTCGTGAGCAGGAACGGGGGTGTGGTTATACGTCATAAAGAGGCAGAGGTGGATACATGGAGGTATTGTAGGTGCGATGGAGTGCTCCTTAATGAAGTGGGAACAAAGCTTTGGGCCCTAGGTTTGCAGGAAGGCGTACAGTGAGTATTGAGGGTGGAGGCGCACGCAAGGGTAAGGTTTTACCCCTTTCGTGCTGTGGCAGTGATTGGGTCTTTGGAGGAGGAGAAGATGGATGTTATATGTATATAACATGGTTGGTACCCATCTGTGGATGGGGTTAACATGGTTGGTACCCATCTGTGGATGGGGTTAACATGGTTGGTACCCATCTGTGGATGGGGTTAATATGGTTGGTACCCATCTGTGGATGGGGTTAATATGGTTGGTACCCATCTGTGGATGGGGTTAATATGGTTGGTACCCATCTGTGGATGGGGTTAACATGGTTTGTACCCATCTGAGGATGGGGTTAATATGGTTGGTACCCATCTGTGGATGGGGTTAACATGGTTTGTACCCATCTGAGGATGGGGTTAACATGGTTGGTACCCATCTGAGGATGGGGTTAACATGGTTGGTACCCATCGGTGGTATGGGGGTTAACATGGTTGGTACCCATCTGTTGTATGGGGTTATCAGGTACCTTCCGGTTTACGAAGGGTTAACCAGGAAGGGGTAAACGGTAGGTCACTGCGAAGGTTGAGTACCGTCCCTGAGTCCGGGGGCTTGCGACTGGAGGCCTAAAGTTAAAAGAAGTTTGTCGCAGTGACCAGTGAGGGGTGTTACCCTTGAAGACACCAAAAGTACATAAAAAAGTTGGTTAAGAGTTATTTAAATATTATTTATTTAATTTATGGAAATTAATAATAAAAGGCCGTCACGGCCATTTACTCCATAATCTTGTCACGTCATTTGTGGGGGGATTTGGAGGGATTAGATTCTATGTCTAACGGGTGACGGAAGTGACTGATTTAGGTCCTTCACATGTCAAGAGAGTCCCGGAGCAGAAGGAGAGAAAAGAATGGGCGTAGGGACGGCATGACAGGAGAGGACAGGACAGTCATATTAAGTAAGAAAAATGTGTCCCCTTTAAGAAAGGGGGAGTGGCCGGAGAAGGGGAGGCGCTCGGGTCAGTAAGCTGGAGAAAGGAAGGGATATGACATCACTAGTGAGCGGCGGAGGAGAAGATTCCCACCCACCCTCCCGAGTTAGGTTAATGTTAATGTTGTCTGTTGAGGACAGCCAGTGTGGTGTGTGATTTGGACATAACACGGTGGCCGTCTCTGTGTCCGGGGGCTTGCGACTGGAGGCCTAAAGTTTAAAATAAGTTTGTCACGGTGACCAGGTGTGTGTCTTACCCTCGAAGACCCCAAAAAGAGGATATAAGTTGATTGAGAGGGCAGTGATTGGGTCTTTGGAGGAGGAGAAGATGGATGTTATATGTATATAACATGGTTGGTACCCATCTGTGGATGGGGTTAACATGGTTGGTACCCATCTGTGGATGGGGTTAACATGGTTGGTACCCATCTGTGGATGGGGTTAATATGGTTGGTACCCATCTGTGGATGGGGTTAATATGGTTGGTACCCATCTGTGGATGGGGTTAATATGGTTGGTACCCATCTGTGGATGGGGTTAATATGGTTGGTACCCATCTGTGGATGGGGTTAATATGGTTGGTACCCATCTGTGGATGGGGTTAACATGGTTTGTACCCATCTGAGGATGGGGTTAACATGGTTGGTACCCATCTGAGGATGGGGTTAACATGGTTGGTACCCATCGGTGGTATGGGGGTTAACATGGTTGGTACCCATCTGTTGTATGGGGTTATCAGGTACCTTCCGGTTTACGAAGGGTTAACCAGGAAGGGGTAAACGGTAGGTCACTGCGAAGGTTGAGTACCGTCCCTGAGTCCGGGGGCTTGCGACTGGAGGCCTAAAGTTAAAAGAAGTTTGTCGCAGTGACCAGTGAGGGGTGTTACCCTTGAAGACACCAAAAGTACATAAAAAAGTTGGTTAAGAGTTATTTAAATATTATTTATTTAATTTATGGAAATTAATAATAAAAGGCCGTCACGGCCATTTACTCCATAATCTTGTCACGTCATTTGTGGGGGGATTTGGAGGGATTAGATTCTATGTCTAACGGGTGACGGAAGTGACTGATTTAGGTCCTTCACATGTCATGCAACAGCTCAACTTTTGTTCTAAGTTTCATCATACAGTCTGGATGTATAGCGCTGCTTTACCATCGTTTTACCCGCGGTATGCGGCCGCTAGCGGGGTGGTTTTAACCCCCGCTAGCGGCCGCAAAAGGGTTAATAAACCTCCGCAAAGCGCCGCTGCAGCGGCGGTTTGCGGGCGGTATCCCCGCGGTTTCCCATTGATTTCAATGGGAAGGAGCGGTATAGGAGCGGTAAATGCACCGCTCCTTCACCGCTCCAAAGATGCAGCTAGCAGGACTTTTGTTGCGGTCCTGCTAGCGCACCGCTCCAGTGTGAAAGCCCGCCGGCTTTCACACTGGAGTGAATGGGGCCGGTTTTTTCAGGCGGTGTACAGGCGCTATTTTTAGCGCTGTACCGCCTGAAAACCGCCCCAGTGTGAAAGGGGCCTTAAAGCCAATCACAGTCCTGCTAGCCCCGCCCACCATCTGGAGGAAGACGACT
Source organism: Lithobates sylvaticus (assembly GCA_028564925.1). Classification (NCBI taxonomy): domain Eukaryota; kingdom Metazoa; phylum Chordata; class Amphibia; order Anura; family Ranidae; genus Lithobates; species Lithobates sylvaticus. The sequence continues at coordinate 24,484,339 of CM053031.1, forward strand.
CGCTTGGTTGCCACTACCAATCTCAGAAAGAAGGGATTTCACTGTGATTGAGAAAACCCCAATCAGGTGACCGTTTGTGGAATTACTGTTGAGCTTCTGGGAACTTTGTTAAAAATTATTCCTGAACCTTTGCATCCCTTACAACTGAACCCCGGCACTCCGTGTCCCTTTAAGCCGCAGCCAGTATTCCGTGCAATGAAAATCCCACCAAACTTTTGCTGCGGGGCAGAGCGCCGCACATTTTCTTAGCTGCGGTGGCCCAACTTATGATCCTGCACACAGGCCCACTGCTTTCAGAAAATCCCCCTGACCTGAGCTCATCATTGTGCATCCATTCCAGATGCTTGAATGTGACATCACATACATCCCATACATTCCATACATTCCATACATCCCATACATAACATACATAACATACATAACATACATAACATACATAACATACATCCCATACATCCTATACATTCCATACATCACATAAATCCCATACATCACATACATCCCATACATTCCATACATCCTATATATCCCATACATCCTATATATCCCATACATCCCATACATCACATACATCACATACATCACATACATAACATACATCCCATACATACATAACAAACACAACATACATCCCATACATCCCGTACATCACATACAAGTACATGGGCTGGATGCGAGAGGTGGATCAGCAGGATGAGTGTGCCAGGACAGGTAGATGTGTCTCATCTCTGCTTCCTTGCACCACTCTGCATATCATAGATGAGAAGAGGGTTCAGCGGTGGGGAAAATGAGCAGGAGGGATTCAGAGGTGGGACAGATGTGCAGGAGGGTACAGTGGTGGAAGAGATGAGAAGGGGGTTCAGCAGTTGGGACAGAAGAGCAGAGGGGTACAGTGTTGGGCCAGATGAGAAGGGGGTTTAGTCGTGGGACAGAAAAGTAGGGGGGTAGAGCAGTGGGGCAGATGTGAAAGGAGGTGTATTGGTGGGACAGATGAGCAGGGGGTTACAGTGATCGGGCATGAGAGCAGGGGGAACAAAGGTGTGGCAGAACAGCAGGGGGTACAGAGGCGAGACAGATGTGCAGGAGGTACATGGTGGAGCAGATGAGCAGATGGGTTTAGTGTTAGGACAGACGAGAAGGTGATTCAGTAGTGAGACAGAAGAGCACAGGGCTATGGCGGTGGAGCAGATGTGCAGTGAGGCACAGTGGTGGAGCAGATGAGAAAAGGGGGTACATTGACGGGGCAGATGAGCAGGGGGGGTTACAGTGGTGGGACAGAAGAGCAAGGGGGTACAGTGGTGGGAGGGATGAGAAGGGGGTTCAGTGGTGGGACAGAAAAGCAAGGGGGTACAGCGATGTGGCAGATGAGCATGGAGGTTACAGTGGTGGGAGGGATGAGAACAGGGTTCAGCGGTGGGACAGATGAGCAGCAGGGGGGGTTCAATATTGGGCCAGATGAGAAGGGGTTACCGTGGTGGGAAAGATGAGCAGGGGGGTTAAGTTTTGGGGCAGAGGAGAAAGAAGGTACATTGAATGGGACAGATGAGCAGGGGTTACAGCGGGGGGCAGAGGAGCAGGGGGTACAGAGGTGGGGCAGATGTGCAGAGGGATGCAGAGGAGAAAGGAGGTACATCGCTGGAACACATGAGCAGGGGGCTACAGTGGATGGGCAGAAGAGCAGGGAGTACAGTGGTGGGGCAGATGAGAAAGGGGGAACATTGGTGGGGCAGATGAGAAAGGGGGAATATTGGTGGGGCAGATGAGAAAGGGGGAACATTGGTGGGGCAGATGAGAAAGGGGGAAAATGGGTGGGGCAGATGAGCAGGAGGTTACAGTGGTGGGACAGAAAAGCAGGGGGTTACAGTGGTGGGGCAGATAAGAAAGGGGTACATTGGTGGGGCAGATGAGAAAGGGGGTACATTGGTGGGGCAGATGAGAAAGGGGGAACGTTGGTGGGGCAGATGAGCAGGGTGGTACAGTGGTAGGACAGATTTGCAGGGGGGACAGTGATCTGAGGTGTGAAGGTACATGAATTGGGGGTGATCTGAGGTGTGGAGTTGTAGGAATTGGGGGTGATCTGAGGTGTGGAGTTGCAGGATGTTAATTTCTCATTACTAAAGTAGTTTATAGCATTTACTTTATAAAAAATCTTTTTCGTGATTGAGAGTGTGAAATTTACATTTTTTTGTTATAAAATCGGCACGCTCAATTTCTTTGAAAACATTTTTCAGCACACTGTGCCCAAAAGGTTGCCCACCCCTGGTCTAACATATTCATATCTGACTGCTGATACATTTTCTTGCTACTTTTTCTCACTTATTGCGGACTGTAAAAATGTCTGACAAGTTTTAAGGTCTCAGTAGTAAAGCAGAATTAAATTTGCAGGATTGCAGAATTAAAATGTGGATATTATTATATATTTTGGAGGTTATATCCTGACATTTTTGGCCAAGTGATAGATAAGGAAAAGGCTGGTTTGCTAATACAGAACATTGGCGCAGTGAGCAGACATAGAAAAACGAAGAACGTACTATCACGTAGGTGGGGTGCAGCAATAACACACGCAGTCCCAGTGCGAGGAAAGAACTTGTATTAAAATTAGAGGTGCGCCGAATGGAAATTTTGGTGCACAAACTGAAAATGCAGGATGCACTTGCCCGAAAATGACAGTTTTTAAAAAAATATATATTATTATATTAGTATAGTATTATACTATAGTATAGTATTATATACGACTTTTTAATTAGCCACTTGCCGACTGTCCGCTGTCAAATGTCTGATGGCGGCAATATGGCTCCCCTGCGTGATTTGCCGTAGCTTTAAGGGGTATAGGATGCGCCCGCCGCGTCACTGAGGAGCCGGTGCGCGTGCCCGCGATTTCCGCCGGACACCCGCGATGGACAGAGCCAGAACGAGGATCTGCAAACACACAAATCCACATTCTATCAGGGGAGAGGAGGCAGATCGTGTGTTCCTGGCATATAAGAACAGCGATCAGTCTACTTCACCAGTCAGTCCCACCACCCCACAGTTAGACCACATACTGAGGGAACACACTTAACCCCTTGATCGCCCCCTAGTGTTAACACCTTCCCTGCCAGTGACATTTATATAGTAATCAATGGCTACTTTTAGCTCTGATTGCTGTATAAATCTCAATGGTCCCAAAAAAGTGTCAAAAGTGTCTGATCTATCTGCCACAATGTCGCAGTCCCGATAAAAATCGCATATCGCCTCCATTACCAGTAAAAAAAGAAAAAAAAATGCCATAAATCTATCCCCTATTTTGTATACGCTATAACTTTTGCGCAAACCAATCAATATATACGTTTATTGCAATTGTTTTACCAAAAATATGTAGAATACATATCGGCCCAAACTGTTGAAGAATTTTTTTTTTTTAAATTGGGATATTTTTTATAGCAAAAATTTAAAAATATTGTGTATTTTTCAAAATTGTCGCTCTTTTTTTGTTTATAGCGCAAAAAATAAAAAAACCGCAGAGGTGATCAAATACCACCAAAAGAAAGCTCTATTTGTTTGTAAAAAAAGACATCAATTTTGTTTGGGTACAGCATCGCACGACCGCACAATTGTCAGTTAAAGTGACGCAGTGCCGTATCGCAAAAAATGGCCCGGTCAGGAAGGGGGTAGATTTTTCTGGGGCTGAAGTGGTTAATATCATGAATTTAAATTAACATTGAATTTATTGTCCACCATTATCGGCACCTTTAGTGCAAGAAAAGCTCAATAAAAATGCATCCCTTTACATTCTCTGTATGTCTTCACACTGGTCCGTTGCACTTCCGTTGTGGTGTTAAAAATCCTGCTTGAATAAAGAGCAAGGACCCCTGGTGGTGGACTTTTAAAGGCACGTACAAAAGTGGAATAGATGAAAAAACGATTTATTTAATTATAGAATAGATAAAAGTATATCATAAAAAACAATACATGTATTGATTGGTGACATCATTGTTAACAAAGCATCATACAATCAGTAAATTGACTAGCACCCATATGGGGTACATTGAGCTAATAAAGCTGATCCCTCTACGCGTTTCGGAGCACTAGGAGTCTCCTTCTTCAGGGGTGGGTATAAAGCATATAACGTAATTATATCAGAATATGGTGCTATGTAGACATGACGTAACATTCATTAAAAACAAGTAGCAGAGCTGGCTTCCCAATGTCCAGGGCTCCCGTATATACAGGGTATAAGTGAATAACTAAAATTTAATGTTGTTGTATTTAATATTGCCAGTAGGCGAAGAGGTCCTGAGAATCCCCAGAAAGAGTGTCGCTGGGTAGGTTAGGGAGAGGCACTGGGGCGAGAAAAGGCACTAGGCCCTGGCACAATGACACAGGGGAAGAAAGGATGAAGGGGTGGCAGTTTCAAGCCCGCAAAATGAAATGATTACTTGCTGCTTCAAATGAAGGAGTAAACCAGACCGTCTGCTCAGCATCCCACAGACTCAGCTGTCATGTTGGACTCCGGAGCGTGCCCGCAAGGTAACCCCCTCGGGGAAGCGCTTCTCCGTGGGGGTTATCAGATGTGGGGAGGAGCCACGATAGCCGCCGGGGGACCCCAGAAGAGCAGGTTCGGGGCCACTCTGTGCAAAACGAGCTGCACAGTGGAGGTAAGTATGATGTGTTTGTTATTTAAAATCACTTTAAAGTAGAACTGAGAAAGATGACCATCCTCCCCAAACTCCTCTATCTATTCCAGACACTGCCTATCCCAGTCCCATACACGCAGCTACGGAAACTCCAAGCGGATCTGATATGCTTTGTCTGGAATTACAAAAAACACAGGATCCCCCGCTCAGTATTGGTGGCCTCACGCCAGGACGGCGGCCTGGCATTTCCCGACTTGGTGAAATATTATCAAGCAACCCAACTACGAGCCATCACTTCCTGGTTTCCCCAAAGGGCATACAATAAATGGACAGAAATTGAGAAGATATGGTTGGCACCTGCACACCCGAATAGCTTACTCTGGAACGCGAAGGTTGAGGTGAACTCGGAGAGACTCCTGGGGTCAATGACCCTACTTAGATCATTGTGCCGCAAACTCGCCAACCCCTATAAGCTTAGCTCAGAGAAATCACTAATGACTTCCTTCTTATATAACCCTGCACTCCCGGACGGTCTTACACGCCAGATGTCTCTTCCTTGGGCAGAAAAGAACCTCTTTCACTTCGGTCACTTGGTTTGACCCTAGAACACGTAAAATGCACTCATTTGCTCAGCTTCAAACGAAATACGATTTGCCTCGCCAGGTATTTTATGGTTATCTGAAAATTAGGCACTTCGCTCAATCATTCGCCCCGGACCTCCAGTTCTCAGCACCCTCCCCCTTTGAGAGTATTATCTTGGAGGGATCAGCACGTTGCGGCCTGATATCAGATATCTACCGACTGCGTAACTCCTACTCAATCCCCGAACGGGGCAAGCATGCGTACATGCTCCGCTGGGAGAGGGTCCTGGGAGAGGAGTTACCAGAAGCCACATGGCAGGCGATTTGGTCCCAAGCAGCTAAAAGCTTGTACTGCACCTTGTATAAGGAAAACGCATACAAGATCTTGTACTTTTGGTACCAGACACCCGACATCCTCCACGCCATTTATCCGTCCTGCTCTGACCGATGCTGGCAATGCCAGAAAGACAGGGGTACCCTATTCCATATATATTGGGACTGCCCCAAGATAACACCATTCTGGACAGAGACCCAGCTACTACTATCCCGCCTCTTAGGAGTACAGATCCCTATGTCCCCAAAATTATTCCTACTGGGAGTCTCGCAATTGCGCATTCCCAAACCGTCCAAGAAACTACTAAGCCATGTCCTCACTGCGGCCCGGTGCCTGATAGCCCTGCACTGGAAACGACTGACCCCCCCCTCACAGGAAGACCTATATGCCAGAATTAAAGATGTAGAGATCATGGAAAAAATGACAGCTAGACTCTATGACAGACTGGATGCGCATGATAGGGTCTGGGAGGAATGGCACCGTCATGAGGATCCACCGTGAGCCAGGGGCCGGAGCCCCAATCCCTACCTTCCACCCTCTTTACCCCCCTTTTCCATTTCTTCCTTTTCTTTAACCTACAAAACTGGCACTTTGTTGCTGCTATTACTAAGTATGGCCTCTTATAGGTCACTGACAATTAATGTACCTCATATGAAAGCAGGAAACTTACATAGGACTCAGACCACGAGTTTTTACTATAAAGGACGTTATTTGTTATCCTTATCTTTATTCTGGTCACACTATGGTCCTATTGCTGCTGATAAGTCACAATGTACAGACTTTGTTCAACTGTTATATGACAATTTTGATTTAATAAAAAGTTATTTGAAAAAAAAAAAAAAGAACTGAGCTCAGGAAAAGGACATTAAACTATTTATATATTATACATATATCATAGATTCATTGTTTATGTCGCAACTAATATAAATGTTAAAGCAATCTCTCACTGACCTTTGTAGCTACCTGCACCATGGAGTAATTCATTCTCAAAAACATCCTTCCACTCTTTGTGAGATATTTTTTTTTTTATTAGCTTTCTCAGTTTATTTATTTTTATATGCATTTACATTTGTTATTATCTGTTTTCTTCATCAGTTTTTATGCATTTTCATCAGTTTAAATCAATAAACATCTCACCTACAAAATAAAGTGATCAGAAAGGCTCAGATTTTGTACAATAATCAGGTAAACTTGTACAGAGCAGTGTGAGGTTATGAACCATGTGAGTGACATAACTCATTACCTTTCCTCTTATTTTAGTACATGGCACATTAGGACGGTACGTGCTGATGGTGTCAATGAGGCCGGGACAAGCTATGTGGACGACGGGAAAACTCTGTTATGGAGCACTTTAACCTCTTGTTGCCATTCCTCTGATTTATAACACTGAGATCAATGTGATGTTAATGAGGTGATTTCCAACAAATAATTACATCTCTGAATGGCATGAGATTAAAGTCAACTGTAGATTAGCTATAGATTTATCAACCTTGCTTTGTGCACTGGTGTGCAGTCATGTTGGAACAGGAAGGGGCCGTCCCCAAACTGTTCCCACAAAGTTGGGGCATGAAATTGTCCAAAATGTCTTGGTATGCTGACGCCTTAAGAGTTCCCTTCCCTGAAACTAAGGGGCCAAGCCTAACTCCTGAAAAACAACTCCACACCATAATCCCCCCTCCACCAAATGATTTGAACCAGTGCACAAAGCAAAGTCCATAAAGACATGGATGAGTGAGTTTGGGCTGGAGGAACTTGACTGGCCTGCACAGAGTCCTGACCTCAACCCAATACAACACCTTTGGGATGAATTAGAGCGGAGATTACAAGCCAGGCCTTCTTGTCCAACATCAGTGCCTGACCTCACAAATGCTCTTCTGGAAGAACGGTCAAACATTCCCATAGACACACTCCTAAATCTTGTGGACGGCCTTCCCAGAAGAGTTGAAGCTGTTATAGCTGCAAAGGGTGGGGCCAACTCAATATTGAACCCTACAGACTAAGACTGGGATGCCATTAAAGTTCATGTGCATGTAAAGGCAGGTGTCCCAATACTTTTGGTAATATAGTGTATATACCATTTATTACGCTGCAGCACAATGTCCCTGTCACTGCTACCAACTTTCCCTATATATACCATTCACTACTGAACAACACAATGTGGTTGATTTACTAAAGGCAAATAGACTGTGCACTCTGCAAGTGCAGTTGCTCCAGAGCTTAGTAAATGAGCGGAAGCTCTGCTGACTTCTATCATCCAATCATGTGCAAGTAAAAATTCATTTTTTTAATTTTTCTTGCATGTGATTGGGTATTCTTTGCAAAGTGAAGCTTTACCTAATTTACTAAGCTTTGGAGCAATTGCACATTACAAAGTGCACAGTCTCTTTAGTAAATCAACCCCAGTGTCCCTGCACAAATACCAGCCCTTCCAATACATACATACCATTCACTCATGTGCAGCACATTGTCCATCACTCCTACCAACCCTCCCTATACATACCATTCACTACTTAAAGTATAACTAAAGGCAAAACATTTTGCGACCCTGGTAGTTCCGCCATAAAGGTGTGAAAATAAATTTTAAATGATAGAGACAGAATATCAACCAAAAATCCAGAAAAAAACACATGATACAAATGTTATAAATTGAGTTGCAGTTCAGTGAGTAAAATAAGTATTTTATTTTAAATGATAGAGACAGAATATAAACCAGAAATCCAGAAAAAAACACAACAATAATTCTGGCTCCCACAGACTGGCTACAGTAGGTGCTCATGTGGTACACAGATTAGTCCTGTCAATGTAAGAAGGAGCTCCTAATGACAACTCGTTGTGTGTATAAAGGACACCTGTCAGCTGAATCTCTTTCTTTTATTCAAACCTCACCATTATGGGCAACACCAAAGAGCTGTCAAAGGACATCAGGGACAAGATTGTAGACCTGCACAGGGCTGGAATGGGCTACAAGACCATCAGCAAGAAGCTTGGTGAGAAGGGGACAACTGTTGGAGCAATTATTTGCAAATGGAAGAAATAAAAAAAATATATAAATCGCTGTCAGTCTGGAGCTCCATGCAAGATTTCGCCTCATGGGGTGAGGATGATCATGAGAAAAGTGAGGGATCAGCCCAGAACTACACAATGGGAGCTTGTGAATGATCTCAAGGCAGTTGGGACCACAGTCACCAAACAAACCATTGGTAACACAATACGCCACCATGGATCAAAATCCTGCAGCACCCACAAGGTCCCCCTCCTCAAGAAGGCACATGAACAGGTCCATCTGATGTTTTCCAATGAACATCTAAATGATTCAGATAAGGATTGAGAGAAAGTGCTGTGGTCAGATGAGACCAAAATTGAGCTCTTTGGCATTAACTTGACTCGCCGTGTTTGGAGGAAGAAAAATGCTGACTATGACCCTAAGAACACCATCCCTACAGTCAAGCACGGAGGTGGAAACATTATGCTTTGGGGCTGTTTCTCTGCTAAAGGTACAGGGTGACTTTGCCACATTGAGGAGTCAATGGACGGGGGCCATGTATTGTAAAATCTTGGATGAGAACCTTCTTCCCTCAGCCAGAACACTGAAGATGGGAACATACCGCCAAGGCAACAAAGGAGTGGCTCAAGAAGAAACACATTAATGTAGTGGCCTAGCCAGTCTCCAGACCTTAATCCTATAGAAAATTTATAGAGGGAGCTGAAATTTTGAGTTGCCAAGGACAGCCAAGAAACCTTAAGGATTTAGAGAAGATCTGTAAAGAAGAGTGGACCAAAACCCTCCTGAGATGTGTGCAAACCTGGTCACCAACTACAAGAAATGTCTTACCCCTGTGCTTCCAACAAAGGTTTCTCCACTAAATACTAAGTCATGTTTTGCTTGAGGATCAAATACTTTATTTTACTCACTGAACTGCAACTCAATTTATAACTTTTGTATCATGTTTTTTTTTTTTTTCTGGATTTATAATAAAAAATATAGACCCTTCATTTCTTTGTAGGTGGGGAAACTTACAACATCTGCAGGGGATCAAATAATTATTTTCCAAACTGTAGCTATGTAAAAGATTATTTTAAAAATATAGACCCTTCATTTCTTTGTAAGTGGGGAAAACTTACAAAAAATCTGCAGGGGATCAAATAAATAGGGTTGCCACCTTTTCTTCAAGCCAAACACCTTTGGGTGCCCCAAGGATAGTAATGCAGTGCGCATACCATGCCATGGAAAAATGTGGGCATGTCCAAATTGCTCTTGCTGACATCATTACCCTGCCCCGTGATGCCGAACCTGCCCCCAGACAGCCGCCCACAGCTCCTGGAAGGCAACAAATTTGTGCGTGACTATCTTGGTCACTTGAGGAGCCACAGCCCGCCTGAAACCCGGACACATGATTCAAAATCCAGACTGTCCGGATAGGCGGCAACCCTAGCCCAGATTTAGGGTCTTTTTGACCCCAGATCTCTTGATAAAGAGGACCTGTCATCCTTGTGACTATCTTGGTTACTTGAGCAGCCACAGCCCAATCTGAATAGTGTGTCCGAGTTTCAGTACGCCTGAAACCCGGACACATGATTAAAAACCCGGACTGTCCGGGTGAATCCCGGACAGGTGGCAACCCTAACCAGCCCGCAGACAACCAAATAACCTGTCTAACAGTATGCGTTAAAAGTACCGGCTTAGTGTGCTCCTTAAATACACTGTCTCACCCTGCTCTGAACATGCTCAGTTGCTCTCTATTTTTAAGCACTGTGCTGGAAATGTAGAGGCCATTATGTTGACAACCTAAAGAGGTTCTGCTGCTCAGGGGCTCTGGGCTTCAGTAAAATGTCAGCCTCCAGCAAGAAGATACAGGAGCAATGCTGTAGGCAATTTACAGCACGCACTATATTTATTAGCATAATTATTAACATGGAATGTATGTTTCTTGCTGAAGTGCATTATTTTTTTATCAAATTGTTATGGGTAAAGCTCCACTTTAGGATTTGGAAATCCTTCATGACATAAAACTGCTTAAAGCAATGTTTTAGAGCAGTAATGGACTGATAGTAGAATTAACAGGTCTTAAAAAAAAAAAAAAAAAGGTACACTGGGATCTGAATGCAAATAATAATTTAATAATTAAAAATTAATAAATACAAATAATAATCTAAAAATTAATAAATAAAAATAAGAATCTAGAGATTGTCTAAAACTCTCCGCTCTTATCCATTGCTTGCAGCATTCTTTATGGGCCAAGGTCTGGTCCACTGGTGGTGCCCACTGTCTCTCTTGGGCCTTTGGTGGGGTACCAGGCAAAGCCAAGATTACCTCCTAAGTATCTCCCCGGAGATCAGCTAAACTCCTAGGCACGTTGTGATGTTTACCAATCCCTCGCCTTCCCCTTAAACAAACCTTTCCCGGCTGTCTCATCCATCCTAATTCTCTCTGATTACACAGGACTCCCCAGGGGGACAGCTTTATCCTCACTGGCAGATCCCATCCCTACACCTCCATCATTCTGCTACAAGGCAGAGATTATTGCTGGTGTGAATGGCTCCAATCAGGGGAGAGTTACGAGCTCGGAGGGGGGGGTGAGGCGGGAGGCAGAGGAAGCCTTTAGGGACTGCAGCTCTCCGTGAATTGTTCCCAATGACTTTTTATAAATTGCCACATAAAGAAGGTTCTATTTTTTTTTTTTTTATCCATCCTATCTCTGCTCATTTATGCCATTTAGCTTTTTCGCAGGGAAGGCAATAAGGCCTCTTAACGGATGGATTGCCACCGGGTCATCGCGACTTTATCCCTTTTTTCTGTCTGGCAACAGATTTGACTTAACTTTCATCCTTGGCATTGAAGCTGAAAGTCCAATAATAATCAATGCTTCCCCAAATCCTTAATGTTGACTGCAGAGCTACCGGCATGACGGGGCCTGCATAAAACATTTAGCGGTAGCAGCTTCTTGTGGCACTGGAGGAGTCTGATGATGCTTTTTAGAGAATAAGTGCACTTTGCGATAAAAAAACAATTTCTTACGACCGGACTTTCAGGCAGACTAGGTCCGACGGTCTTCAGGACGTACTTTCGACAGACTTTCCAAACGAACTTGGCCACACACGAACATACTAAAGCCCCGTACACACGGTCGGAAATTCTGACCACAAAATCCGTCGGATTTTTTCAGACGGATTTTGTCCGACACTGGTGTTTGCATACACACGGTCGGACAAAGTTGTCGGAAAATCCGATCATCCTGAACGTGGTGACGTTCGTTGTGTACGACGGGACTACATAGAGGCTAGTAGCCAATCTGAGAATGCGTGGCACTTTGTCCGTCGGAATTCGCTACACACGATCGGAAAAAGTCCGATAGGACTTTGTTGTCGGAAAATTTGAGAGCAGGATCTCAAACTTTTTCCGTCGGAAATTCCGACTGAAAAAGTCCGAGCCCACACACGGTCGGAATTTCCGACAACATGGTCCGATAGGACATTTTCCGTCGGAAAATCCGACCGTGTGTACGGGGCATAAGTCCGTTCGAAAGTCTGTTTGTTTTGAATGTGATGACGTAAAACGGGACTAAAAAAGGAAGTTCAATAGCCAGTAGCCAATAGCTTCCCTTGCGTCGTATTTGGTCCGTCGGACCAGCACACAGGCGAACGGTTTTCCCGATTTTAGTCTGTCGGAATTGAGTCCGTCAGATAGATTTGAAACATGTTCTATTTCTAGGTCCCTCTGATTATTTTTTTCAAAAAACGATCGGATTAGCCCACACACGATCGGATTGTCCGACGGACTAATCCCTTCGCACCTAGTCTGCCGGAAAGTCTGGTCGTGTGTACGCGGCAGTACACATATGTACATCAGTTTCAGCCATTACTTTCCCTTCCCTCTTTATTTTTATATATATTTTTTTGTTTTTTATTCTTTATTTTTATCTTTATTTTTATATTTTGTTCTTTATTTTTATATTTTTGTTTTTATTTTATTCTTATTTTCATCTTTTTTTTTTTATACTCTAAATTGCTCAGTTAGAATGGGTTTTTGACAAGGAATCTAGAATTGTTAAAATGTTAAACTGTAAAATGGTCCAACTGTTCATCCATGCTTAACAATTACTATTATGAACCACTCATACTGTATTTACCATTCTTCTAATATAAGTGTTGTTTGACACATTCTGTATGATAAAGGTAAATGGACAAAATTAAGGGAGGCAGAACTGGACTTTAGTGGTGCGGTAAGAAATTACAATACTATTATATTATTATTATTATTATTAATAACGATTTATATAGCACCAACAGTTTATGCAGCGCTTTACAATGTAGAGGGGGGACAGCACAATTACAGTACAGTTCAATACAGAAGGGATAGGAGGGCCCGGCTCGTAGAGCTTACATTCTAAAGGGAGGGGGTTGTGGTACAAAAGGTAATAGCTGCAGGTGATGATTTGATGGGGGTGGCTCGGGGACAGTTGTTAGGTGGGTGTGCGATAGGCTTCCCTGAATAAGTGAGTTTTCAGGTTGGGGGCTGATCGAATATACCAGGGCAGGGAATTCCAGAGGATGGGAGAGGCTCTGGAGAAGTCCTGAAGGCGAGCATGGGAGGAGGTAACAAGGGAGCTAGAGAGCAGGAGGTCCTAGGAGGAGCGGAGGGGACAATTTGGGCGATATCTGCAGAAGAGGTTGGTGATGTAGCTGGGAGCGATGTTGTGGATGGCCTTGTATGTTATGGTTAGCATTTTGAATTTTATACGGTGGGGTAGGGGAAGCCAGTGAAGGGATTGGCAGAGAGGGGCAGCAGTCACAGATCAATTAATGAGGTGTATTAGTCTAGCAGCAGCATTCATAATAGACTGAAGGGGGGATAGCCTGCGTAAGGTGGCTGGCGGTATTCCCGAGTCTGGCTCGGGGTGGAACTTCAGTACCATTAGCGGTAACCCGAGCCAGACTCGGGATCGCATTGCAGGATACAGGGAGACTTACTTACCTTGTCCCCTGGATCCTGCGATGTCTCCCCGATGTGTGTGCGAGCTCCTCCGCTCGATTCACACAGTGCCCGAGTGCCGCTGAGCTCCGTTCCCTGCGACATTGCGACACATGGGAGCAGAGATTGGCGCCAAATTCAAAAAAGTAAAAACACAAAACACATACAGTACACTGTAATCTTACAGATTACAGTACTGTATAAAAAAATGACACATCCCCTTTGTCCCTAGTGGTCTGTCCAGTGCCCTGCATGCACTTTTATATTATAAATAAAAAAAATTCTGCCTGGAATTTGGAGATTTTCCATAGCAACCAAAAAGTGTCCCTTTATGTCAAAAGGGATTTTAGACCAGCTAGAAAACAGTGATAATAAATTAGAATCACTTGCAGAATTGAGCGATAGCGATTTGTGGGGAAATTCGTCCTCAAACACTAAATCTAATGACAGCAACAATTCTGCAACTGAGCAAATTTCAGTGTTTTTGATTTGATTACATTATTGAATCATTTTTATAGTTATTTATTATATTATAATTTATGATTTTGTGTTTCAAACTTTATCATACCCGGGATGTCTACTAGACTCTGATTTGGACATATTTAAGTGAGTTATTCCTAAGAATTGCAGGCCTACAATATAAAACACCAAATTTCCATGCAAAATAATTGTACCGCTTTCAGCACCTAAGGCCCCTTTCCCACAAGGCGGATCCGCTTCCACGGAGCCTGCCTCTGTCCGCCGGCTCAGCGGGAGATCTCTCCGTTGATCTCCGCTGAGCCGGCGGATGACAGGTCCCTCTCTGCTCACTGAGTGGGAAGGGGCTTGTCCAGCGCCGCTGGTCTCTATGGAGAGATTGGATGAAAACGGACAGCATGTCCGTTTTCATCAGATCTCACCCAATCTGCCAGCGACGGATCCGGGCGTAGGGCCATCCGTCTGCTTTTGGTGGATCGGACCGGGTCGGATGTCAGCGGACATGTCTCCGCTGACATCCGTCTCTCCATAGACCAGCATGGAGCGCCCGTTCAGGTCCGCCGTCAAAACTGACAGGCGGACCTGAGCGGTCCGTCAGTGTGAAAGGTGCCTTAAATCAGAAATAATCATACCGCTAGGGAGGTTAAGGAGAGAGTTCCAGTAGTCAAGGCAGGAAATAATCAAGGAGTGAATAAGTTGCTTTGTGGTGTCATTAGTCAGGAAGGGTCGAATTCTGGAGATGTTGCGGAGTTTAAGGCTGCAGGATTTACAAAAAAAGGTCACTGCCCCCACCTATAACTGGTCTTCACAGCAAGGAGCACTGGAAGGGCAGACGCATGTCAAACAAAACCAAAGAATTTCCAAGCTCAACTTTCCAACTAGCCAGCGACCATTAACCTGTCTAACAGTAGGGGTTAAAAACAGGGGTTTAGTTGCACACATTTGCAAACACATGCATAAGCTGCAGGCCGCGTCAAGGCACCCTGTATCCTGCAGACCCTAACTCTAAATTTGAAGAGTCTCCACAGTGGGAGCACATGTATGCTAATGTGTAGATGAAGGGCAGATGACTGGAGGGAGCCCAACCCTCCTTAAAGGTGCAGGAGCACGCTGAACACCCAGCACATTGCACAATGGCAGCAAAGGTGTCAGTGTGTTGCCTGACCAAAATGTGAACAATACAAAAAAAGGTCAATAGGCAGGATTTAGCCAGTGATTGGATGTGGGGGCTGAAGGAGAGGTCAGAGTCAAGGATTACACCCAGCACCCTGGCATGTGTGGAGGGACCAATGGTTGTGCTGTTGATCTTAATAGTAAAGTCATGGGGGGGGGGGGGACTGGGAAGGAGGAAATATTACAAGCTCAGTTTTAGAAAGATTGAGTTTGAGAAAGTGGTGTGACTTCCATACCGATATGTCATTCAGTAAGTTTGAGAAACGTGAGGAGATCGAGGGGGTGAGTTGAGGAGTGGAGAGATAGATCTGGGTGTCATTGGCATAGAGGTGGTATTGGAAGCCATGGGAGGTTGTCAACTGGCCCAGGGAAGAGGTATAGAGCGAGAATAGGAGGGACCCAAGGATGGAGCCTTGGGGTACCCCAACAGAGAGAAGAAGAGTAGCGGAGGAGATGGAGTTGTAACATATATATAAAAAATACAATTTTTTTTAAATTAAATAGATAAATTTAAAAAGTTACCCATCAGGGCAAGAAAAGGCAAGGCAAAAAATAAACATTACCACTTGACATCCGCGCTATGGACGAATGACGGCCACAGCGCGGATCTCGTCATATGACGTCCTTCCCTGTGCACGCTCCCTGCACGCGCCGTGATCACAGAGTCGCTAAGACTCAGGTGATCAGCGATCCGAGTAAGGGGCACAGTAGCAGCATTTGATGGGCACAGTGGTGGCATTTGATTGCACAGTGGTAGCATTTGATGGGCACAGTGGTGGAATTTAATGGGAACAGTGGCTACTGCTTTCATTGCTATTGGCACATGGACTTATTTCCATATTGAACCTTATGGACTATTTAATTCACTGTTTGATTGTATATTAATACATTTACATTATTTAATTTCTTGCATAGTAACCAAAAGCGCACTATTATTTATGTATACATATACTCCCCAACCACCATCTAGACACACCTCTTCAGGGATTGGCTGAGACTTCATAAATATTCAGGCTGCCTATTTTACTCTGGCACCCACTATATTCTGGAAATCTCCAGAAAACAGGGGGAAGCAATCAAACCTGCAACCTGCAGAACCCAGAGCAGCCCAAAG
Organism: Lithobates sylvaticus; assembly: GCA_028564925.1. NCBI lineage: Eukaryota > Metazoa > Chordata > Amphibia > Anura > Ranidae > Lithobates > Lithobates sylvaticus. The sequence goes on from CM053031.1 coordinate 24,500,603, forward strand.
CAATCCGAACCCTGCTCTGCTGATTACATGAGCTAAAAGCTAAATTTGCCTAACCAACAATTAGCAGCCTGTCGGGAAGGTGCTACACATGTAAAACATGTATGGCCCTTGGTCTCTTGACTGTACTTCATTGAAATCTCTATAGTATACTAACAGGGCCTTGGCACTATTTCTACTGTAAATGTGCATTGTGCTAATGAAAAAAAAAAGGTTAACTTTAATAAAAATGCAATTAAAATAAAAAAATATAACAAAGTTAGAGTTGGGCTGCAAAATCTGATAGAAATTCACATAGAGTAACTGCAAGCTCTGCAGCACAGGGAATCCCAGAGTTGCCGTTTTCTGCTTCCTTATACAGTAGCGCACATATTGGGAATGGTAATAATGAAGGGTCACACAGAGAAAAGAGAGAGGGAAGAGATTACCCTCCCCTTAGATGAATACAACAGCGGTGATATTACTCCCCAGGGGGGGGGGAGAAGACTGCGTCTTTCCATCCAGAAATAAAGAATCACTTTCCTCAATGATGAGTTTGTTTTCCAGCTGCCCCAAGAGAACAGAAATCCAGCACTGGAAATACTGCAGCCGTGAGACAGATGGGCAGAAGAAGCATTAAACAGAGGAACTGAGCGCCGCTGATAAACATCACTTGTAATCGCTCATCTGGGACTCTCTCATTTACAAGAAGACTTCTGAGTTTAGAGCCTGGAATATAATCCTGGCGGCACAAGGTGCCAAATTCATGCTTGTGGGTGGATGTCGTTTTGGCAGGAAAATACAAGACCGCAACTCACCCTGCTAGTCTTTGTGCAATGGCGTAAAACCGCAAGGTTACATTACAAGGGGGGGGGGGGGGACAAACCCAATAAGCATTGTAAAGGAAAAAATTAGCATGAGCCACAGAACACTTATGGTCCCTCACACTGCATAGCAATGTA
>CM053031.1:24502040-24522491 GCA_028564925.1 Lithobates sylvaticus
GCACTGCTAGCACTTTGACTGGTTCGTTCAGGAGTCTGAGGAGAAACCTCGAAATGAGTGGGCGAGGAGGAGAGGTGTAAGCTGTCTTGAAGGTCCAAGGACAAGACAGCGCATCTACTCCTTCCGCCTGTGGATGTGGAAGGTGAGAGAAGAATCTCCTGATTTTGCAATTCTCATGCGTAGCAAAAGATCCACCAGTGGGGTCTGCCCTAGATTGGAGATTTGGATGAACACATGGGGATGTAGAGACCACTCGTTGTCCCCAAACCTCCTCGATAAGACATCTGCCTCTGTGTTCATCTTGCCTGGGAGATACATTGCCCTGAGGTCTACCAGGTTCCTCTCTGCCCAGAGCATTACAGGTTCCACTTCCCTCAGAAGTGTCTTGCTGTGGGTGCCCCCTTGTTTCTGAAGGTACGAGACCGCCACCTTGGTGTCCAAACATAGAAGTACTCTCTGTCCCTTGACCTGAGATGCAAAACAGGTTAAGGCTAGAAATGCTGCCTCATTTCTAGGACGTTGGACACTGTCCCTCTGGTGGGAAAGGACCATCTTCCCTGAATTCTCTGCAATGGGCACCCCACCCCTGGCCACTCGCATCTGACGTAATTGTGGACCATGAGTGGGAACCCAAATGATAGAGCCGGGAGAGATTCTCTGGATTCATCAACCAGTGTAATGACCACTGCTCATTAGCGTTGTTAAACGGATTGGTTGAGACAGATGTTGTCGTCTCCATTGTATTAAGAATCCCGTCTGGAAGTGTCTCAGATGCTAGTGAGACCAGTGAGAGGTATGCACGAGGACATCGTGCCAATAAGGCTCAGACACTGCAAGGCTGATAGATGGGATCTCTATGACCTTGGATACCTTCTGAATGATGCCCTCCATCTTCATCTGGGGTAAAGAGACTGTGCCTAGGAGCGTACCGAACATTGCTCCTAAGTAAACCATCTGCTGTGTTGAAACTAATTGGCTCTTCCGATGGTTCACCAGCCACCCGAACTCCGACCACTACTGGAGAAGAATCTCCCTGTGGACTAAAAGATGGCTCGGGTTTTTTTGACAGCAAGAGGATATTGTCCAGGTAGTGATAAATTCTTAACCCCCTCTCTCTTTCATAGGGGCCAAGACAGATATCAACACTTTTGTGAACACCAGAGGGTAGGTGCATAGCCCGAAGGGCAGAGCTTGAAATTGCAGGTGGACATGACCCACTGCGAACATTAAGTATTTTTGGAAGGATGGTAGAATAGGGATGTGGAGGTACGCATCCTGCAGGTCTATCGAGATTAATCAATCTCCTGGTTGTATGGTTTGTATGATCGTTTGGAGTGACTCCATCTTGAAGCTTTCGAGATGGATGTATTGATTTAGCTTTTTCAGATCTATTACAGGTCTCCAGTCGCCTGTTTTTTTCTGCACCAGGAAAAGGGTGGAAGAAAAACCTGTAAAATCGATCTGATGGGGGGACAGGTATTGCTGCCCCTTGACGCTGCAGGGACTCCAAAAAAAAATTGGTTTAAGGCCAGTGCCTTCTGTGGGGAGGCTGGTAACTGTCTCTTTGAAGGACGTGTGAGGAGGCTGCTGAGAGAAAGTCCAGAAGTGACCGTACCGGATCGTTGCTAGGACCCATGGGTCTTGACATTTGGAGGCACAGATGGGGAAAACGTTTTTTTTTTTTTTTTTTAACCGGGCTCCCACTGGGGGCGTTTCCTCCCCGCTGACGTCAAAAGGACTTTGTCCCCTCCTGGGGAGCAGTGAGGGACTTGTACTTTCTGGCTCCCAGAAAAGAAGTCTGGGTGCCTCTCCACGATTTCTTGTTGTCCCTAAAGGGGCGAGACTGCCTGAAGTCTCTAGAATTTGATTGCAGGAATCGTGATAAATAGGCCTTTGTTCTCCGGACCTTCCTGTCCTGATGAAGTAAGCCAGATTTGCCCCTGTTACTCTGGAGATTACTTTGTCGAGTTTCTCAACAAACAAAGATTTTCCATCAAAGGAAATCTTGCACCAATTCTGCTTTGATGCTAGATCGGCTGTCCAAGGCTTTAGCCATAAGGCCCGCTTTGCCATAACAGAGTTGCAGCATTGAATTGGCTGAACACCGGATTGTGTCAATTGCAGCTTCTCCCACGAAATCCGCCAACTTAAGCTCCTCCAGAGCTTTGATTATGTCATCTTTGCGTCTTGGTGCAGGGATGTCTCAATATTTTCCGTCCAAGACCTGATGGCATTGGAAACAGATGTCAGCGCAATGGCTGGTCTGCAAGCCACCCCTGCTTCTAGATAGATGTATTGATCTAGACCTCAAATGGAGCTATCTAGGGGATCCTTGAAAGACGTTGAATCCTCCATTGGCATTGTTACATTTTTGCCAGACGCACTACAGCCGCATCCATAAACGTGCTACAGAAAACTCTATCAGTTTTGTTCCACTCATCCTCTATGATCTCCCCCATTAATGGGAAGAAGATTTGGTTTCTCTTGAGGAATGAGAAATAGTTTTTTGATTTTTGGGGAGGCCCTTCCGGGTCTTCCCAGGCAATGTCGCTCCTCACCGCTTGTACAAAGGGTTGAACCAGGGAGAAATTGAAACCAGACGGTTCTGTATCATCTGAGGACTCCTCGGATGAATCTACCGGTGGGATTTGTTTAGCTGTTTTTCCTGATGGAGGCAAAGGAGTACTAACAGCTGATGGGCCCGAAATGTCGGGGTCCAAATCCAACACCTGGGCAGCTTGTGAAACCGGGTGAGCTGGAATCATGGCCGTCAGTTCAGAAAGAGAGTCTCTCATGGTTTGCTTAAGCAGGTCAACCACCTGCTGGCCTTCTAATTCCCGGTTAGCTGCGTAGTCCCTGAGACAGTCTCTGCAGACGAGCTTATCAGGGAGTGGAACCGCGCCACAGGCCCAACATTTTTCCCTTGACGCCCGCGGTGGAGGCGAAGGCGAATGACGACGTCTATAAGATCCTGGTCTTCTGGAAGATTTATGATGAGAAGAGCGCGGTCTTCGCTCAGGACTATCGTCATTGTCATAGCGCCTTGAGGACTTTCTGGACCGCTTTGAAGGAACAGGGCTGAAACAAACAAAGTTTGTCAGTGGCGCACTCTTTTTTTTTTTTTTAAATACTCACGTACAGGTGGTCCACATACCTATTGGATATGAGAGGATCTTGGCTTTGTGACGAATAGCTCATGGTAAATAATGGGCAGGAGGATCAGCTGTAGTAAGGCGAAGTAAGAAAGCAAAAAGAAATAGAGTCTATTTGCACACCAAATTTTTAAACGAAGTCAACGCAATAGGAGTGAGATAAAAGTATAAGGCTGGACATACACTACCCAACCCCCCTCTATAGATCTCCCTCAGATCTATAAAAAAAAACATACAATATGTGGTCAAATCTAATCACCCCCAATTTGCATGCAATCAGGCAGGCCCCTGTACCACACAGTTGAAGGCAAACCTAATGGAAATTGAACAAGAAAATTGCATGGTGAATGGCCAGCTCCACACATACCTGTAATGCTGAAGTAATTTGGACTGCAGGGCATACACCTGATATGCAGAGCAGCCCTGAGTCCAATTTAGAGCCAACATTTTAAAGCTAAAAAGGGAGAGCAGCTTAATTAAAAAGGACCTACCCTATTTCTGGCAAAAAAAAAAAAGAAACAAAACCAAGGCCACAGCAAGAGAGTGAGAACCCTGAAGGGTAGTACAAAAAGCTAGAGAAAAAACCTCAGAAATAGCAAGGAAACGCCCGTTCTGCACATGTGCAGACCAGGAATAAATGTCTTAAAGGGGACATTTTTTTTTTTTTTTTTTTAAACCTATAAACTTTAACCACCAGGGCTCAAAAACAGTGCAGACATGGAAGCAAAAAGAAAACCTAACCTGACCAAGAAGGAAGAGAATCTGATCCTCCCGCCGTCATCACCAGCATTCGTTTTTTCTGGAAATTCAGCAGACTTCGTTCCTATGAGGAAACTCTGCAAGACCCCAAAAGATCCTCAGAAGGGGTTCCCAGTCTTATCAGTGCATTGAGCGGACCCAAGAACAGGGACTGCGCACGGGAGAGGCTTAACCCGGCGGACGCTGCCGACTGCAGAGGTATGGACATACTGCTTCTCTTCACCAGTCAAGAGGAATGAGGAAAAAAAGGAGAATGTTGGGGGAGGGGCTATGCCCTTTAATTTATGCTATTCACTAGTCCTGAAGGCGGAGTAGAGGCGGAGCTCTATCACATGTATGCTGCCATGGAGGCACCAGGAAAAAGTTTTGCCTATAGTTCTACTTTAAGAAGTTTATTTGAGAAGCTACAAAACATCTTCAGCATTACAGAACAAGTCCAGCTGAATGTGACGAATTACTGTAAGATATGAGGTTATATCAGCCATCCTCGACCAGGGTTTTTTGGATCACTAGGGTAAGGTTCCTCCAAATATTCCTAGATGTTCCTTAAGCTGTGACTGATTGGCCTCCCATTTGATGGTGCCTGCATAGTTCCAGGCACTTTGCAGAGTTACCACCATGAAATCTGTAGCGCCCACACTTTGCTAATGTGTGCTCTATCAGTGTAAATTTAGTTTTCCAGAACTGTAACAGAGTTCTGGGAGTTAATTGTACAGGTCTTTTACTTTGGCATCAGTCTGGCTGGGCTGTACTGAAGTTCTGCCTGGTCATAGGTGCAGTGAGGCACCTGTGACAGGCTGAGAACCAAGCCTGGTTGGACGTGTTAGGTACCAATCTTTCCCAGAGCCAATCAGTGGGCGCGTCTGGCCCTGCTGCATGGTCTGGGAAGGGGTATTTAAGGTGCTGAAGTCACGTGTTCAGGGTTCGGCTTGCCCTTCTGTTCCTGGTTCTGGTTCGGACCGGCCCCGTGAGGGGTCCCGGACCCAGGAGCGTCTGCTGTCCCCACAGGTATGGTCGCCCTGACCAGCCCCAGAGGCCCTCATGGTCTGGGGCGGGGATCCATCCGTTCCCGAGCCTCGGAACTGGCTAGTCCGAGGCCCAGTAACTGAAGGAGAATTCGGAGGTGTCCCGGTGTGCTCTCGGTATTGGAGGGACACGGCAACTCGTACAAGTGACCAGGGGAGGACTCTTCGGAGGAGGGCCAAGAAGCTGGCTGCTCGGTAAGAGCCTGGGAGCTGAGTTGTATGGATACTAAAGAATCCACACTTCTCACAGTATCACCAAGAAGGCTGAGAGATTCAGGTACTGTGAGAAAGGTTCCTATTTGTCTTCAGTTGCAATCTAGTCTGTGGCAGAGACTTTTGCAAAGTTTCCGGATCACATTTTGGCTGCTAAATCTACGGTTAGAGGTTTATCCAGCAGTGAAGCGCCCAGTTGCGAGTGGCTACTCTCTGGGCTAACTAAAAGGCATTCAGTGGATGTCGGCAGTTCAAAGTGCCTGAGTTTTATCACCCGTCCCCTCTATTCCCATCTGGGACTGTGTTGTTGTTGGATCTTACCCCTGCAAAATAAAAATCCTCAAAAAGGACTATGTGTGTCAGCATCTGAAGTTATTGGGTACTAACCCTGGGAACCCTTAGACAACAAAAGACGAGCTACGAGGAGGTAATTGGTAAGCATTGTTGGTCATCTTACTTTAAAAAAGTAATTAGTTAAGTTAAAAATTACTTCTCCCAAAAAGTAATTGCGTTAGTCACTCAGTTACTACATTGGAAAAGTAATTAGTTATGCAGCAAAGTAACTGTGACTTTTTTTTAAATATTCTATACGTGTAACTAAGGGGCGGGTCTAGTATTACTATAACCAAGGGGCGCATTTATTATTATTGTTATATATCGTGTAACCAAGGGGCTGCTCTATTATTACTCTAACCAAGGGGCAGATCTGTTATAGCGTGTAAGCAAGGGGCGGGTCTATTATTATTATATTGTGTAAGGGGCGGGTCTATTATTATTATATCGTGTAAGGGGCGGATGGCTACAGAAGAGGGCGAATGTTAAATTAATGGGCAGAGCTCGATATATAACAATAATAATAAATGCGCACCTTGGTTACAGTAATACTAGACCCGCCCCTTAGTTACACGATAGACGCCCCTTGCAGAGTAGCACGAGCATCTGGAGCGTGCGGCATCGCCTCGTACAATTACATGTTAACTGCGTGTCCTGGAAATTTATAGATAGGCAACTCCTATCCTCATATTGATTGGTGGTTCCAAATTATTAATAACTACTGCAGTAGGGAACAGACACAAAAGATACGCTCAGCATCTTTCCAAATAACCGTTCTCCTTTATTATGACGCAATTGAAGGGTTTTATACACATGATTACGTAGGTATCACATTAATATTACAATTGTACGTTTATGGTAACAAGGGGCGTATCATAGGCAGGCTAATTCTAATCAGGACTCGAAAGAATGTAAACATGTACTGAAAACATTATTAGTGCCGTGTGCACAGTGAGTTCAGTGTGCAATACATACAAAATAGAATACAATTATATACAGAACTTACAAATTTCCATTACATGCGCCTGTGTAGAGTTCAGAGCTGTTTAGGTTCGGCAATTTTCGGAAGCTCCGTAGTCCTTCGTACTACGCAAGCGCTGCGCCTGCGCAGTACAGGGGGTCCTTATCCAGCAGGGGAAATTTTTTGGCAGGACACCGGAATTACACTACTGCCATCTAGTGGCGGTAGATGTAATTGCGGCAACGCCGCCCAAGTAATGGGAACTACGTTACCATGAGGGGAAAAGTAATCAGTTAGATTACTCGTTACCCTCTAAAGTAACTACGTTAAGTAACTCCGTTTATTTTAACTCAGTTACTTACATCACTGTTGGTAAGCCCAAAAAGTCAAGGCCGCCCCTAGGGGTTATGGCCGCTACACATTAATGATCCTTTCAGCCAACTATAAGGGGCACATTCTTCTCACTGCTGACCTATGTAATAGACATTTTTTCCCACTGGCCCCCAATGAATTGGTTTTATCAGAGTTTGCCCAGAACCTGAAATTATTATTTTAAGGGTTCCTCAGGGGTAAAGAGGTTGAGAATGGCCGGGGTTAAAGGATGTATCGCTTTTCCTTCTCTCAGTCATTATTGGACTTCACAAATCCTTCTTGCTATATTTCCTTATTTATCTATTTCTGTGTCTGCAAGCATATGATTGAACATTGTGGAACACAAGAAGGTAATAATGACTGTTTGACACCCATATACAGTACAGCATGTGTTATTACAGCCCATTTCAATTGTCACCTTCACATCCTTTTCCAAGGCTTTCATTGCTCACATCATGCATGTAGCTATTTCCAAACTGTTATGTTCCCCCTGCGCCACAATATGCAGTAATCATCCACTATAGCATATGACAATAATCAGTGTGCTCTGCTATGCCCAACAATAGTCTCTCACTCTCTCGTATTTCAAAGAAGACCTCTCATTGAGAGCCTGGAGAACAAATAAATAATTTGTGTGGTTGGGTTGAACCGGACCTTCCCACATACTACAGGGTCATACTGCATTCTCTTTCATTCTCCACCACCATTGCGGATCATTTAAAAGAACAGATATACTTTACCAGAACCTCCAAATGGAGACTTCTTAGTCCATTAGTACCATTATGTAGAATTGCGCCAGCAGAATCGCAATTTGTTTTTCCATAATGCAAGGTCCTTTCTCAACTCGTTGCCTCAATGGTGGTATTAAACAAACACAATTCCTTTGTGCATACAATTTCCCTGTACTTATCTCTACGCAGAGCACTTGGCCCTGGTCTTTTCCTTCTAGTCTCATGCAGAACGTCTTATTCCGCGTATACACGGTCGGATTTTCCGACGGGAAATGTTGGATGTGAGCTTGTTGTTGGACCCATGTCTATGCTCCATCGAACATTTGCTGTCGGACTTTCCACCAACAAATGTTTGCTAGCAGGTTCTCAAATTTTGGACCACCGAGACTTTGTTGTACACAAAAGTTCTAGCATGCTCGGAATCAAGCAGAAGGAGCCGCACTGGCTATTAAACTTCCTTTTTCTCGGCTTGATTTACGTCTTGTACGTCACCGTGTTCCCATGTTCATAATTGTTGGCCAACATTTGTGTGACCGTGTGTATGCAAGACAAGTTTGAGCCAACAACCTTCGAACAAAAATCCAGGGTTTTGTTGGCGGAAAGTCCGATTGTGTGTACGTGGCATTATACTATATAGCCCCCTTTCTTAGCCAGGGTTTCGTGGAACCCTAGGGTTCTTCCAAAAGTTACTAGGGGTTCCTTGAGGAATGATAATTTTCTTCTCTAAAATCAATAACCAATAACACCAATGATTTTTTTGGCCATCTGTAAGGGAGGAATTATTCTCACTGACCACCAATGTAAGTGGCATTATGCCTGCACACCACCAATGCAATATAGCTCCTCTCCCACTGACCACCAGTTGGAGATCACCAGAAGCGCCATCTTACCAGTGATCCCCAAGGTAGGTGGATCCTTCTCCCACTGACTACCAATCTAAAGGGGCCCTTCTACATGTACTCTGCAATGCTAAACTAACGTCTCTCTTGCATTTCAAATAGCTCTCACTGAGGAAACATTCCCATTGATCACCAACATAAGTGGCATTCTTCCCGCAGACCACCAGTGCAAATTGTGTCTCTTTGCCCACTGATCAACAGTTAGTGATCACCAGAGGTGTCCCCTTACCAGGGATCACCAGAGGCGTCCCCTTACCAGTGATCACCAGAGGCGTCCCCTTACCAGTGATCACCAGAGGCGTCCCCTTACCAGTGATCACCAGAGGCGTCCACTTACCAGTGATCACCAGAGGTGTCCCCTTACCAGTGATCACCAGAGGCGTCCCCTTACCAGTGATCACCAGATCACCTGTTTTTAAGGGACATTTCAGTAACAGATGTAAAAAAAAACACAGATTTTGACATACTTTCCCTGATTTTACTTAGGCTGGCAACCCTGATGGGGCCCCCTAGTGGCCCGGGGCCCTCGGGCAGTGCCCGAGTGGTCGAATGGTCAGTCCACCCCTGCTCGGCCGCAGTAAGCCAGCAGCAGACATCTTGTTACACCCAGCCCATATAGTTCAGGCTGGGTGTAACAAGATGGCCGCTGCTGCTTTTATGCAGCCGAGTGCAAGGAGTACCAAGATGGGCCATCGCAGGCAGCGTTTTCTCATGGCATTTCAGTGCCTGCCCATCAGTGCTCATAAATACCACCTATCAGTGCCCAATGTCCATAAGTGCCGCTCATCAGTGCCAGCGCCACCTATTAATGCCATCTATCAATGCCAGCCACCTATCAGTGCCATCCACCTATCAGTGCCAGCCACCTGCCTGTGCCACCTGTCAGTGTCAGCCACCTGTCAGTGCTTGCCATCAGTGGCATCTGTCAGTGCCCGCCATCTGTCAGTGCCACCGGTCAGTGCCTGCCATCTGTCAGTGCCCGCCCTCTGTCAGTGCCAGCCACCTGTCAGTGCCTGCCATCAGTGCCATCTATCAGTGCCCAATGTCCATAAGTGCCGCTCATCAGTGCCAGCCACCTGTCAGCGCCAGCGCCACCTATTAATGCCATCTATCAGTGCCAGCCACCTATCAGTGCCAGCCACCTGCCTGTGCCACCTGTCAGTGTCAGCCACCTGTCAGTGCTTGCCATCAGGGGCATCTGTCAGTGCCCGCCATCTGTCAGTGCCACCGGTCAGTGCCATCTGTCAGTGCCTGCCATCTGTCAGTGCCCGCCCTCTGTCAGTGCCAGCCACCTGTCAGTGCCTGCCATCAGTGCCATCTGTCAGTGCCCGCCATCTGTCAGTGCCACCTAATCCTATCAGTGCTCATCAGTGCTGCATGTCAGTGCCACCTAATCTGTATTATGCTTTGAAAACTGTCACATGACATTAAAAAAAAAGTATCAGTATCGGCGAGTACTTGAAAAAAAAGTATCGGTACTTGTACTCGGTCTTAAAAAAGTGGTATCGGGACAACCCTAATTACAGTATTAGCAGATTTGAATAAAGTAACAAATTGAAGCAACATTCCAGCTCAAACTAGTTACAGCAAAGTTTTTTTTTTTTCTTTTTGGATAAAGGTTTTGTAAGAATAAATAAAAGCTGATCATTTTAATCACCCCTGCCAGTGTTAAGTGGTTTGTCTCATCCATGTAAACTGATACATTCTGGAGAGCTTGAGCTTCTGAAAAAACACAGACTTGCTGGCTAGATCACCAGATGAAAATAGAGGAAAGAAAGCCTAAAAAAAGAAAACTAATGTAAGAATTGGTAAGCTGCGATATAATAAAATGTTTGCTTTTGAGTCTAATACCGCTTTAATACCACCTAAAAAAAATGGAGTCCCGCTTTAACTAAAAACCTACCCGAAATCCTAAGAGAGACTGTACACTCCCTATTGGTTCCCCTCATACAGGGGCGGACTGACCATTCGGCTACTCAGGCACTTCCCGAGGGCCCCCGGCCACTAGGGGGCCCCATCAGGGTTGCCAGCCTCAGTAAAACCAGGGATAGTATGTAAAAATCTGTGGGTTTTTTTTTACATCTGTTTCTGAAATGTCCCTTACCGACATCCTTTTGGTCTAAAAATCCAGAGATTATAGCTGCCCCACCTCTCCAGTACCTTCTCAGCCAATAGAAACATGTCTGTGTATCCTGTGTGATTGTATACTGTGTGTGTGTATACTGTGTGTACATGTATGTGTGTACTGTGTGATTGTATACTGTGTGTGTGTATACTGTGTGATTGTATACTGTGTGTGTGTATACTGTGTGTACATGTATGTGTGTACTGTGTGATTGTATACTGTGTGGCCCCATAATCTCTGATTGCCTGGGGGCCCCATATTCTCCTATTGCCCGGGGGCCCCATGAGTTGTCAGTCCGCCCCTGCCCTCATACATTTCTAAAACCTTGCCCCCTTTATACTGTGCCCATAATGCTGGTAAAGCAGACATTATGGGAAACACATCATTTATTTATTTTTTTGCTTGCTATAACTGAAATGGTAAAATCAATTCCGGGCGGAGTTGGTATTTAACAGCACATTAGAGAAAGACAGTTAATTAGTCTGTATAATTAATGGCATGGGGGCGGCACGGACAGCTCCGCCTTAAACCCGCCAGGGCGCAGCCTCCATCTTCGGGCGACTAGTACATTTCAATGCCTTTCAGTATTCACCAGCCTCGGGTCTCGCTGCCATTTATCCCGGTGGGTAAAATCCTGACACGTTTGGAAGTGCGCACCGGTCGAGCGCTGTTCTAATTTTTCATCCCGCAACGATTTTCCAGCATTCCAAACGGTAAATTTCTGAACTAACATTCAATAAAATAAAGATTTGCTGACTGGCCGGGAAAGGAGCTGAATAATTACTTCTGCGGGCAGATTCACTAAACTGCAGCAAAAAAGGACAGCCGCTGATTGCATGTTAAACGGATATTAAATCCATGTAAGAGCCGCGGGAGACGCAGATCACCGGGGACCGCGCTATCAGAGCCGGCCAACGTAAAGATATCACACCAGGACAGCCATAATATAAAAGATGAGGTTGAGTTACAGATCTCTCGGGGCGGGGGAGGGGGGGGGGGTCCAAATAAAAGAACAATCCCAGGGGTATGAAATTCTTAGAAACCAATTTTGGCTTTAAAAATAAAGACAGATGCTCCGCCGCAGGCTGTAATCAAAGTGTACGGCCTCCGGGGGGCATCAGTCCGTATTTGGAGTCTACTCTGTTATTTTGGAGTTGCTCCAGTGGTTTTGTGCTAATATATACAGTATATATATATATATATAATATTATATATATATATATATATATATATATATATATATATACTGTATTGTCAAAAGTATTGGGACACCTGCCTTTGCACGCACATGAACTTTAATGGCATCCCAGTCTTAGTCCGTAGGGTTCAGTATTGAGTTGGGGCATCCTTTGCAGCTATAACAGCTTCAACTCTTCTGGGAAGGCCGTCCACAAGGTTTAGGAGTGTGTCTATGGGAATGTTTGACCATTCTTCCAGAAGCGCATTTGTGAGGTCAGGCACTGATGTTGGACAAGAAGGCCTGGCTCGCAGTTTTCACACTGATTCATCCCAAAGGTGTTCAATCGGGTTGAGGTCAGGACTCTGTGCAGGCCAGTTAAGTTCCTCCACCCCAAACTCGCTCATCCATGTCTTTATGGACCTTGCTTTGTGCACTGGTGCGCAGTCATGTTGGAACAGGAAGGGGCCATCCCCAAACTGTTCCTACAAAGTTGGGAGCATGAAATTGTCCAAAATGTCTTGGTATGCTGACGCCTTAACACTGGACACTGGGACTAAGGGGCCAAGCCCAACCCCCACACCATAATCCCCCCCTCCACCAAATGATTTGGTCCAGTGCACAAAGAAAGGTCCATAAAGACATGGATGAGCGAGTTTGGGGTGAAGGAACTTGACTGACCTGCAGAGAGTTTTGACGGCAACCTGATAGAACAACTGATGAATTAGAGCAGAGACTGTGAGCCAGGCCTCCTCATCCAACATCAATGCCTGACCTCACAAATGCACTTCTTGAAGAATGGTCAAACATTCCCCATAGACACACTCCTAAATCTTGTGGACGGCCTTCCCAGAAGAGTTGAAGCTGTTATAGCTGCAAAGGGTGAGCCAACTCAATATTGAACCCTACGGACTAAGACTGGGATGCCATCAGTGGCGGCCACCCCCTCTATGACCAATGGATAGATTCATGCATTGAATGAATCTATCCAGGGCTGCTGCTGCCACCCCCTATTCTGGCACCCGGCCCCTTTTCGCCTGAATTACAGCGGGGGGGGGGTGTTTTTGAAGCCATAGGCTCTAATAGGTAAACTGCGAGCGCCATGCTTGGCGCTTCCAGTGCACCCAGGTGTGTTAGGACAGCAAATAAATATTCGCTGTCCTAACACTGAACCACCTCTCCACCAATCAGGTGCTCGGGTCTGTTACCTGTCACCTGATTGGCTGAAACAACAGGCGCCGCTATTGGACGCCTATCAGGAGGAGAGGACGGGAGATGAGGACGGGAGGAGACACATGAAGGACCCCGCTCGTCGCCGTCACCCGCTGCCCCACCGAGACAGGGTAAGTGCCGGGATGAGGGGGTCACACTGGCAGTATTTGATGGACATACTGGTGGCATTTGATGGGCACAGTGGCGGCATTTGATGGGCACAGTGGCTGCGTTTGATGGGCACAGTGGCTGCGTTTGATGGGCACAGTGGTGGCATTTGATGGGCACAGTGGCTGCATTTGATGGGCACAGTGGTAGCGTTTGATGGGCACAGTGGCTGCGTTTGATGGGCACAGTGGCTGCGTTTGATGGCACAGTGGCGGCATTTGATCGGCACAGTGGCGGCATTTGATTGGCACAGTGGCTGCATTTGATGGGCACAGTGGTAGCGTTTGATGGGAACAGTGGCTGCGTTTGATGGCACAGTGGCTGCGTTTGATGGGGCACAGTGGTTGCGTTTTTGATGGGCACAGTGGTAGCGTTTGATGGGAACAGTGGCTGCATTTCATGGGCACAGTGGCAGCGTTTGATGGCACAGTGGCTGCGTTTGTAGAAGAATACATATCGGCCTAAACTGAGAAAAAAAAAATCCTTTTTTTTTTTTTAAAAATGGGGATATTTATTATAGCAAAAAGTACAACATTTTTCAAAATTTTCAAAATTTTTTTGTTTATATCGCAAAAAAAAACAAAACCCAGAGGTGATAAAATACCACCAAAAGAAAGCTCTATTTGTGGGAAAAAAAAGGACGTCAATTTTGTTTGGGTGCCACGTCGCACGACCGCGCAATTGTCAGTTAAAGCGACGTAGTGCCGAATCGCCAAAAAAATGGCATGGTCATTCGGCAGCCAAATCTTCTGTGGCTGAAGTGGTTAAAACTATACTCTAATAAACCATCCATACTATAAAAATACAGCATAGAATAAATAACACAGGCAAAAAAATGTAAATAAAAAATAAAGAATATATATATATATATATATATATATATATATATATATATATATATATATACATATATACACATACACAAAATCCAGGCACAAAAACATTCATTGAAATGTATCTCTCAATAGTCACAAAGGATAGAAATCTGATTTGGGTGCACCAAAACCCTTTGCAAAACCAGATATTACCTTATAAAAGTAGCAGTGACATCATCGCTGTGCTGTGGGAGGGGCCCAACAGGCTCCACCCACTACAGGCTGTCGTCAGAAAACTACAGGAGGGGGCGGAGACAAGACCAGTAACTGCTGCTCTCTCTCCTTGTGCAGGGGGACTGGTCTTGTCTCCGCCCCCTTCTGTATTTTATGTAGTGGGTGGGGCCTGCTGGGCCCCTCCCACAGCTCTGCTCTGTGCACAGACTGTGTACAGCACAGCGATGATGTCACTGCTAATTTTATAAGGAAATATCTGGGTTTGCGGAGGTGCACACAAGGTGGATTTATATTCTTAGTGGCTATTGGGGAATTTACTTCAGGGAAATATATTGTGCCGGGATTTCATCTTTAACAGACCAACAGGGAGGAAATAGGAGAAGTTGATTGTCGGGGGGTACATAGACTTTAGGAGACAATTTCAGGCAAGGCCTCAGATAGTGGATTGCTGTACTCTCCGGATAATTGCCTCCATGCTTCAGTCAGAAGGTCCATTGAGTTTACTTTGGAGTAGATCTGTCAAAAAAAAAAAAAAAAATAGGACAATCGAACCATGCCTATGATGAAAAATGCACCGTTAGAGGTTACCTTCAATGATAAGTAGATCCAGATATATAGAACATTCCCATTATAAGAAGACTGCGAGATTCCCTTTGAAGTAGATGCAAAGCCTTAAAGTATTAACCCCGAAAAGCAAACATTTATTATATTGCAGCTTTCCAAGCATTAGATGTGATGGCTGCATTAGTTTACTTTTTTAGGCTTTTTTTCTTCTATTTTCATCAAAAAGTCTGTTGTTTTTCCAAAGAACAAGCTCTCCTCCAGATGATTTTTTGTTTACAGGGATGAGACAAACCATTTACCAGTGACATCAGCTTTTAGTTATTCATGAAAAACCTTTATCCCAAAAGAAAAAGAAAAACTGCTGCAACTGCCGAACACAATACATATATATACATTGTGGTTTACCGGAGTTATAACCCCGGTATTTTTTATTTTTTTTTCAGCTGGCGATTGGCTTTCTCATGAAAGCAGTCCAAGTGGCTAATTAGCCTCTAGATAGTTTTCCTAAGCAATGGAAGGGAACACCCCCCCTGCTACCCCCTCGCTGGTGTTACAGTTTTTACCGATGCTCCAAAGAATCTAATGGTTCGTTTGCATGGCTGGCCATAGAGATTACCAGAGGCCAGATCGTCTCTGATCGCCTCTGTGATGTTGGAGGACCGGAGCGGCATTATGATGTCACTTCCGGTCTAGGGCAGAAGTAAACAATTTTAGTTTTTTTTGTTTTTTATAGCAAAAGATCTTCTTTTTTTTTTTAAATCTTCTTTTAACCCCTTGGTGCCAGCTCCTGACAGCCTTTTAAGGGGTTTGGCATTCCGGGAGGCGGGGCGGGGTGGGACTTGTGACCATGTGACCAACGTGATTGGCTGTCATGGCGGACACGTTATTGGAAAGAACTCCCAATTGTAAGAAGCGATTGGGAGCTTTTCATGAGCTGCCAGACTGTGCCGGGAGCGCACAGGGCGCGCGCTCTTGGCAGAGCTCTATCGACGCTAATACACGCAAATATGCGCCCCCTCTGCGATAAGGCCCAGCTGATGAGAGGCCGCATATTTGCGGGCAGTCGGCGCCTAGGGGTTTAAAGGTAGAGGAGAGATTTGGGGTCTTATAGACCCCAGCTCTCTCCATAAAGAGGACCTGTCATCGTTATTTCTATTACAAGAGATGTTTACATAAAAGGAATAAAAGTGATTAATAAAAAAATAAAGGTACAGAGTATAAAAAAAAAAAAAATGTAACACACCCCCCATCCCTCTGCACTCGTGTGCAGAAGCAAAAGCATACGTAGGTCACGCACGCATATGTAAATGTGGGGCCATCTTTAACGCGGGGCAAAAGGGGCTGCTGCCCCGGGCCCAGTCATTGGTGTGGGGCCCCAGGGCTGCCCCTTAAGCCTGCACTGCCAGCAAATAGTTGATAAGCAGATTGGGGAGGGCCCAAGAAAACGTTTGCCCGGGACCCAATCAATATTAAGGACGGCCCTGTGTAAACGGTGTATGCCACAAACGTAAGAGCGAGAGCAATAATTCTAGGACTAGACCTCCTCTGTAACTTTAAACTGGTAACCTGTAAAAAAATTGAAAGCGTCGCCTATGGAGATTTTTAAATATCGTAGTTTGTTACGAGGGTCCACGAGGGTGCGCAATTTTAAAGTATGACATGTTAGGTATCTATTTATGTGGTGCAACATCATCTTTTATATTTTAGAAAAATATTGGGTTATAGGTTGTGTTTTTTTTCATTAAAATTCATTAAAGTGCATTTTTTCCAAGAATTTTGTTTGAAAAAACGCTGTTCAAATACCTTGTGACATAAAATAAAAATTTTCAATGATCGCTATTTCATTCTCTAGGGTCTCTACTAAAAAAATTAAAAAAATTGTTGGTGTCAGTGGAAAGAATAGTGCCCCATTGTTGGTGTCAGTGGAAAGAATAGTGCCCATTGTTGGTGTCAGTGGAAACAATAGTGTCTCATTGTTGGTGTCAGTGGAAAGAATAATGCCCCGTTGTTGGTGTCAGTGGAAGGTATAGTGTCCCATTGTTGGTGTCAGTGGAAAGAATAGTGTCCTATCGTAGGTCTCAGTGGAAAGAATAGTGTGCCATTGTTGGTGTCAGTGGAAAGAATAGTGTCCCATTGTTGGTGTCAGTGGGAAAAAAAGTGTCCTATCGTTGGTGTCAGTGGAAAGAATAATGCCCCATTGTTGGTGTCAGTGGAAAGAATAGTGTCCCATCGTTGGTGTCAGTGGAAAGAATAGTGTCCCATCGTTGGTGTCAGTGGAAAGAATAGTGTCCTATGGTAGGTCTCAGTGGAAAGAATAGTGTGCCATTGTTGGTGTCAGTGGAAAGAATAGTGTCCTATTGTTGGTGTCAGTGGAAAAAAAAGTGTCCTATCGTTGGTGTCAGTGGAAAGAATAGTGTCCCATTGTTGGTGTCAATGGAAAGAATAATGCCCCATTGTTGGTGTCAGTGGATAGAATAGTGTCCCATCGTTGGTGTCAGTGGAAAGAATAGTGTCCCATCATTGGTATCAGTGGAAAGAATAGTGTCCCATTGTTGGTGTCAGTGGAAAGGGGAAAGAATAGTGTCCCATCATTGGTGTCAGTGGAAAGAATAGTGTCCTATCATTGGTATCAGTGGAAAGAATAGTGTCCCATTGTTGGTGTCAGTGGAAAGAATAGTGTCCCATCATTGGTATCAGTGGAAAGAATAGTGTCCCATTGTTGGTGTCAGTGGAAAGGGGAAAGAATAGTGTCCCATCATTGGTGTCAGTGGAAAGAATAGTGTCCTATCATTGGTATCAGTGGAAAGAATAGTGTCCTATCATTGGTGTCAGTGGAAAGAATACTGCCCCATTGTTGGTGTCAGTGGAAGGAATAGTGCCCTTCAATGGTGCAGTGAGAGGAATAGTGTCCCATCGTTGTTGTCATTGAGAGGAATAGTGCCCCAAGGGTCAGATAGAGGCAAGCAAGGGGCCACATCCAGCCCCCGGGCCACAGTTTGGAGACCACTGGGCTAGATGATACCAGACGTCCTCCAGCCAGGCCAGGAAATAAGGCGGGCTCTATCTGACGTGCTACAGCTGTGAGAAGCTTTGGCCTAACAACTGTTAATATTACAGATCAGCCACATGGGGAGGGCATTGTTTTTAGTGAGTCAGCTGACCCATAGACATTCATTGTGAGGAGGTGCAGTAAAGTAAAACCCTGGTGTAGTGCTGCAAAGCAAGAAGCAGAGCCTGAGAGTGTAATGAGGAAGTGTGGCTGACTTTCTATAGATGTATTATTACACAGTACTGTATACTGTACATAGAGCAATTTTTCACAGATGAACACACATTGATTATTTATATCTGCATTGAGAGGACTGCACCTGCCCCGGGCCGATTGATCTTATCTCAGCAGTCATGGAAAGGTTACTCTACTGCTGAACATACAGAACACTGCCAGAGCGTAAAAAACACAAATCTTTTTATAAAATGTCATTTTCAAAATATTGAGCGCTAAGCTTGGGAAAAATCGATAAAGCTGAACTAAAAATACTTCCAAGGAATTGTTACAGGTACGGCTGAAGATTTGTACTGATTGAGAAGACACCATAGCGCCCCCTTTAGGAACACCCACCAGGACACAGATATGGAGGCAGTTTTGGTGCTCGTTCCGGGGAGCTTATTGTCTCCATTCAATCACAGCTTAGTGAGTCCTTCTCCCGCCACAAACATGCAGGCAGCAAAGTCAGAAATCCCAACCTGCGCTCTTCCTTGAATCTTCATGAATCCATTCCTGACAGGTCACAATATACACAAACGTTTCTAGCATTATAAAGCTGTCCCTTAGCTCCAGTCCAGTGGTTTAACCTAGGCTCGGATGACATCATCTGTCTGCTGCAGCCAGAAGAGAGCAGTTCCACAGTCTCCTCTCCCCCCAGTGACCAGGCTGCAGCATTGTAACTTTGTAGCAGGTTACATTTCCTCATTCTCCTCAGTCCAGTGACTTTGCCTTGGCCCCGATGATATCATCAGTCTGCTGCAGGCTGGAAGAAGCATTTATATAGTCTCCTTCCACCCCCTTCCCTTCCAACTTTTTAGCCATCATTTACCTAGTCTTCTCTTCCCTCTAATTATCAGGTAGCATTGTAACAAATTATTTCCTTCCTAGTCTTCTTTCTCCACCCCTTCAGTCCAGTGACTTTGCCTAGGCTCAGGTGACAGGATCAGACTGCTGCAGGCAGAAAGAAGCATTTCCTCAGTCTTCCTCAACCCCCCAACATTGATCAGAATCCAACATTGATACTTTGTGGCAAGTCATCTTTTCTCAGTAATTTAATTTAGTAAAGTAAAATAATTACTGAATCAATGCATCGCGATGCAGCCTTGAACGATTCTGCATCAATGCAGAGAGCGGCTGCATCGCGATTGCATGAATGACGTCATCCTGGCACGCCCTGCCTCTCCTGGGCACTTCCCGCGTACTCTAAAGTTAAAAGAAAATCACTACCAGCCCCTCTGTTTCATGAATCCTCAATCTCCTCTCTCCAGTGATCACAATCCAACATTGGTACTTTGTGGCAAGTCATCTTTTCGCAGTCCCCTCCCAGTAGGGGTGTTGAAAATAATTGCTGAATCGATGCATCGCGATGCAGCCTTGAACGATTCTGCATCAATGCAGAGAGCGGCTGCATCGCGATTGCATGAATGACGTCATCCTGGCACGCCCTGCCTCTCCTGGGCACTTCCCGCGTACTCTAAAGTTAAAAGAAAATCACTACCAGCCCCTCTGTTTCATGAATCCTCCATCTCTTCTCTCCAGTGATCACAATCCAACATTGGTACTTTGTGGCAAGTCATCTTTTCGCAGTCCCCTCCCAGTAGGGGTGTTGAAAAAAATTGCTGAATCGATGCATCGCGATGCAGCCTTGAGCGATTCTGCATCAATGCAGAGAGCGGCTGCATCGCGATTGCACAAATGACGTCATCCTGGCACGCCCTGCCTCTCCTGGGCACTTCCCGCGTACTCTAAAGTTAAAAGAAAATCACTACCAGCCCCTCTGTTTCATGAATCCTCAATCTCCTCTCTCCAGTGATCACAATCCAACATTGGTACTTTGTGGCAAGTCATCTTTTCGCAGTCCCCTCCCAGTAGGGGTGTTGAAAAAAATTGCTGAATCGATGCATCGCGATGCAGCCTTGAGCGATTCTGCATCAATGCAGAGAGCGGCTGCATCGCGATTGCACAAATGACGTCACCCTGGCACGCCCTGCGGCTCCTGCCTCTCCTGGGCACTGCCCGAGTACTCTTAAGTTAAAAGAAAATCACTGCCAGCCCCTCTGTTTCATGAATCCATCCTACACTGTGTAATTTTAAACTGATACCTGTAAATAGCTTATTATCTCCAACCTCCGGTGGCTCCCCGCCTCTGGTCTAAAGGCTGCAGCCAGAGTAGGAGAGTGGCTGGAGGTCACGTGACCTCCAAAAGATCGGAGATAATAAGGTATTTGCAGGCATTGGTTTACACTAACACTTACACCGAGTAGGAAGGGTTCATGAAACAGAGGGGCTGGCAGTGATTTATTTTTTAACTTTAGAGTATGCTGGCACAGCTTCTCCTGGGCCTGCAGGGGGCTGTGGAGTGTAAAAGGGGCTGTGGAATGTGCAGGGGGGCTATGGAGTGTGCAGGGGGCTGTGCGATGTGCAGGGGGGGCTGTGCGATTGGCAG
>CM053031.1:24522969-24714701 GCA_028564925.1 Lithobates sylvaticus
TTGTCATGTTGGAATGTCCAAGTACATCCCATGCGCAGCTTCCTGGCTGATGAATGTGAATGTTCCTACAGTATTTTTTGATAACATACTGCATTCATCTTGCCATCAATTTCCTGTGCCTTTGTAGCTCACACATCCCCAAAACATCAGCGATCCACCTCCGTGTTTCACAGTAGGGATGGTGGACCTTTCATCATAGACCTTGTTGACTCCTTTCCAAATGAAGCGTTTATGGTTGTGACCAAAAAGCTAAATTTTGGTCTCATCACTCCAAAAGACTTTGTGCCAGAAGGTTTGAGTCTTGTCTCTCTGCTGTTTGGCGTATTGTAAGTCGGATACTTTGTGGCATTTGCGTAGTAATGGCTTTCTTCTGGCGACTCGGCCATGCAGCCCATCTTTCTTCAAGTGCCTCCTTATTGTGCATCTTGAAACAGCCACACCCCATGTTTTCAGAGAGTTCTGTATTTCACCTGATTTATTTGTGGGTTTTTCTTTGCGTCTCGAACAATTTTCCTGGCAGTTGTGGCTGAAATTTTAGTTGGTCTACCTGACCGTGGTTTGGTTTCAACAGAACTCCCTCATTTTCCACTTCTTAGAGTTTGAACACTGCTGATTGGCATTCTCAATTCCTTGGCTATCCTCTTTTTATACCCCTTTCCTGTTTTATACAGTTCAACTACCTTTCCCCGCAGATCCTTTGACAATTCTTCTGCTTTCCCCATGACTCAGAATCCAGAAACGTCAGTGCCATGTGGTTTGTCCCAACTCTTGGAACTATCACTTTTCCTGGGTAGCTTGCCTTGCATGTAAATCTGGATCAAAATATAAATAAAGGCATGAGGAATAAAAAAGGGAATTTATATAATACATACCATCATTTAAAGTATTGACCCCATACAGTTACAAGAGTCCAATACTCAATGCAACCGGAAATGTCAGCACAAGTTAATGCAAAGAAATTGAATTGAGTGAAAACTATAGAATCCAATCATATTCTTTTTTTATTTTTTATAATTAATAATGTGGGCCACTTCAGAGGCTACCAGGAGGAGGTAAATGCAATTAGCACTCTAAAAAAAATATAATAACCTTTTATGTTTTTGTGAAAATGATAAATTTAAACGAAAGCCCTCTACACGCTTGTCTTAATCTGCAGGTTAATTACACAATTAATATGTGAAGGGTTTTTCAAGTGGGATGTTTAATTGGAGAAAAATAACATTTAGCTGAGTGGAACTTGCTCGCGTTGATGGCTTTCCGTTCCGGCCTTAACCCCCCCCCGCTGCTAGTTCTCGTATCTGGCACTGCGGCGATCCCTCTGTATTAGATTTCCAACGTTCTGAGACATGAACGTGTCACCGGCTGGGATGAAACGTGTTCTCCAGGACAAGCTTGGTCAGTTCACGGGAGGTGAGTATGAGTCATGTTTGATAAATGTCAGCGTGGCGCTCCTCTAACATCACAGACTGGCGCGTTTCACATCCTCCACCGCAGTTCTGCTTGTAATACTAAAGGCTTTCAAGACCATTAACAACCTAATGGCCAGAGGTGGGCTGCACCTTGGTGACCAGACACATTCACACATTGTCACACCACATCACACCACATCACTTTCCCTGGAACACTTTGTTTTCAAAGCTGACCGCTTCTACGCATCGGCAAGAAGAGATAGGAACAGTGCAAAATGTTAGGATATATGAAGGTGGAGTGAATACTGAAAACACATTAGATGCTCTTTATCTGTATGAGTGCTACGTTAAAGGGAACCTGTCATGGTAGGTATGGTAGGTAGATCGGAGTAATTGGGTTTTATCTGACCCCCGTACAAAACTGGAAAAAAAAAATGTGTGGGGTTCCCCTTATGCCGCACACGATCGGACTTTCCAGCGGGATCAGAGCATGTGTGGGGCTCCAAAAAGTCCGGCGGACTTAGTTTGAAGTTTTGACTTCAAATTGTCCGCCGGACTCAGCAGTCCGGTGGACATTCCCGCCGTCTGTGTGCTAGTCCGCGGGACTTTTGAAATGATCGGACTTGCCCCACACACGGAGAAAAGTCCGTTAATTTTGAACGTGACTCCAGGTAGAGGTGACTAGCGAAGGAAGTCACTGCCGCCGCCTCGATCGGCGAGATTGACACCTCGCTAGCCCCGTCACCTGGTCTGGATTTAAAGGGGAATCCCTACGCCGAAAAAAAACGGCGTGGGGTTTCCCCCCAAACCCATATCAGACCCTTATCCGAGCACGCAGACCGGCCGGTCAGGAAAGGGGTGGGGACGAGCGAGCAGCCAAAAAGTCAGATCGTGTGTACGTGGCTTTAGGGTCGGTTCACACTGAGGAAGCACGACTTGCAGCGCGACTGCCTCAGGCGACTTCAGCGGCGGCTTGCAAAATGACTTCTGTATAGAAGTCAATGCAAATCGCCTGAAGTCGCCCCACAAGTAGTACAGGAACCTTTTTCTAAGTCGGAGCAACTTGAGTCGCTCCTATTAGAACGGTTTCATTGTACAGAATGGAGCGCGACTTGTCAGGCGGCTAAGTTGCCCCAGTGTGAACCGAGTCTTATTATTGCCAACAGATCCTTCTCCAAGCATTTAGCCTGGGTCAGGAAAGGAAGGACAACAAGCACCCCATATAACAAGGATAACTTTCTACAAATGTGGGGCAGTGTTGAATTGTAAGTCTTGCTAACTTGCTGCCCATTTTCACTGGCAAGTTGTACACTTGCAGAGCACTTGAAGCACAAGTTTTTGTTGACACTTTTCCAATTTGTATCAAATTTGCGTGGCAAGTCTCTAGCAAGAGCAAAGTTGCAGTGGTGAGTCTACAGCAGCCTTTCTCAACCATTTTACCCCAGGGGAACCCTTAAAGTAATTTTCAGGTCTCGGGGGAACCCCTGATAAAACCCATTAATTGGAGGTCAGTGGGAACAATGCCCCTTATTTTGGTGGTCAGTGAGAAGAATACCCTTTTTTACAGTGGTGGTAAGAATGGACCCCTTACAGAGAGCTATAAATATCATTGGTGTCATACCACTGGCTTCTCCAAGTGGCATTGGCTCAAAACTATGTAGGCACCATCAAATAGGCGGTAAATCAGCCACAGCACGAGGAACTCCAAGCCACCTCTGGAGGAACTCTGGTTGAGAATGGCCTGGTTGAGAATGGCTGGTCTACAGCAAGAGCTCTGAAAGTCTACAGCAGGGGTGCCCAACCTTTTGAAGAGCGAGGGCCACTTAAGCGACTTGGTAACTGGTCGCAGAGCGGGTGGATGGCATGTCCGTGTCCACTCTGCATTTGGAGAGCGGACACGGACGCAGCCCACAATACTTTTTTGCGGATCGTATTGAAGGTAAAACACAAGTCGGTTTATGTCTGCCACTACTTTGAGGTGAATGAAGGGTCCAATTGTTCGGACTGTCGGACTGACCATGTGAAAGGGGTCCAAGGCTGCTTTCACACTGATGCACTGTGGTTTACCCACACCACGTGTGCAATGCAGTGTACCTTTTGCTTTCCTGCAGTTTGCAATAGACTTCTATTATATTCTGCAGGTTTGGTGCACTTTCAGAAAGCTCACCAGGTAATAATAGAAGTCTATGGCTCAGTGCAGGTAACTCGCAGGTAAACTGCTCTGCACCTGCAGATCAGTTTGAAAGCAGCCCAGTAACCACTGCAGAAAAGATATGCTCATATATACACTGTGATTTTAGCAATAAACTGACCTTTAATAACAGTATTCTTTCTATTCTATCCCAGAGCAGGAGGTCGCGGGCCACATCAGAGGGCTCCGCGGGCCACATGTTGCCCCCGGGCCACTGGTTGGGCACCCCTGGTCTACATCATGAAAATACAGCCACAGTGACCCCTGTGGTGGGATGACCATTGCACAACATAACTGACCCAGAGCTTGCAGCCAACTTGCAGAATGTTTGCAAAGAAAGTTGATCTGGAGTCATGCAGCAATTGTGCAATAAACTTGTGAAGCCTGGCAAGCCTAGCAATAGCATAGCAAGTCATTTTCAAGCTTGCAGCACAATTTATTGCTATCTGGGATGGTCCCCCTTCTGCATACTGGTTGATACTGGTTGTATTGGGTTTACATGTGACCCCTACCAAACCAGAAAAAAAAGAATGGGGTTCCCCTTATATTTCCAAACAGTCCCTTATCCAGACATGCAGCCTGGGTGGCCAGGAAAAGGAGGGTAATGAACCTTGCCCCCTCTCCTTCTTGTACCATACCAGGCCACGTGCCTTTTAACATTAGGGGGGGTGCCTTGCAAGGGAGGGGCTGCCGTGAAGGCTCCCGCCCTTGTAAAGCACATTGTCCCACATCTGGTCCTCCAAAAGGGATGTGTGGGTTTTGGAATCTAGAAGCATCCTTTCTAATAAAGGGGGCCCCCAGATATGCACCTCTTCCCAGGGGGAATAAGTGCATGCAGGGCCGCTGTTAGAAATCACGAGGCCCTGTACAGCCTTCCAACCCCCCAGGGTGCAGCGGGACAGTGCCTTTGACTTTATCTGCCTGCACCCCGAAAATGAAAAAAGTCCCTCTTCTGCTCCCACCTCCTGGGCCCCTCTGCTGACCTGATGAGGCCCAGGGCAATTTAATTTAAGCCCTGGTAAGCAAGTAGGAGTAGGGGTTTCGTCTAGTAAAATCCATTTATTCACTTAGGCAGAAATTAACAATAAAGCTGCCCCGGGCCCCCATTTAGCTCATGGTGCCTGGGCTCAGACACCGGTTGTACTGCTTTATCAGCGGCCCTGAGTATAGGGGTCTATTATTCCCTCTTACCCATTTGCACAAAGAGTTAAAGTGGTTGTAGAGGCTGAACATTTTTTTTAGCTTAATGTATTCCATGCATTAAGGTAAAAAATCCTCCAGTACAGGTATCACCCCCTCATCCCCCCCTATACTTACCTGAGTCCTTTCTCGATCCAACACTGTGCCCATCTGCAGCGGCACTGTTTTTTCTCTCCCTCTCAGCCATTGGATCCTGCTGCTGTCAATCAAATCCTGTGAGCAGCAAGTAGGGGAGCGGGGCCAAGCCGTGTGTGTCTATAGACGCACACAGCCTGGCTTTGGAGCGAGCACGCAGGTGCGCCACCTGCTTCCTATGGTGAGAAGAGGAGGAGCCAAGAGCACCAGCGAGGGACCTTAGAAGAGGAAGTTCGGGGCTATACCATTGCACAGGGCAGGTAAGTATAAAATATATATTTTTTTTAAACCTAAGCCTTTACAAATGTTTTAAAAGTAAATACACATACACACTATTGTTCAATAACAGTACAATAAAAATAGGATCCTAGTGCTGCTGTAATGTAAACCTAGGGATTCCGGGTGACATCATTCACCAAATTTGACCTTATTTACTTTACAGCAGCCATAGATACAGGCCAGTGAGTTGGTGAATTGGCAAATTTGGCCCATTTGCTTGGGGGGTCCGCAAACAGACAGGGTGGGGCCTGAATCCACATTTTATCCAAACACCCTAATCTTATCCCTACTTGTGAGGCCCAACTAATGTAACAAGGGCCTAGTTTAGTGGTCTTCAAACTTTCTTATCAAAGGGCCAGTTTACTATCCTTCAGACTTTGGAAGGGGCAGTGGGAGTAGAAAATGCCCTGATGTCGGTAACAATTCCCCATCATTGGTGTCCGTGGGAGGAATAGTACCCCAGTATTGCTATCAGTGGGAGGAATAGTGCCCCATCATTGGTATCAGTAGAAGGAATAGTGCCCTATAATTGGTATAAGTGGCAGGAAAAGTGCCCCATCATTGGTATCAGTGGAAGGAATAATGCCTCTTCATTGGTACCAGTGGAAGGAATAGTGCCCTATCATTGGTATCAGTGGGAGGAATAGTGCCCCATCATTTGTATCAGTGGAGGAATAGTGCCCCATCATTGGTATTAGTAGGAGGAATAATGCCTCATCACTGATATCAGTGGGAGGAATAGTGCCCCATCATTTGTATCAATGGGAAGAATAGTACCCCATCACTTGTATCAGTGGGAGGAATAGTGCCCCATCATTTGCATCAGTGGGAGGAATAGTGCCCCATCCTTAGCAATAATGGGGCACTATTCATCCCACTGACATCAATGATAGGACACACTTCCTCCCACTCACATCAATGAAGGGGTGCTATTCCTCCCACTGATAGCAATAATGCGGTAGTATTCAGTGGGAGGAATAGCACCCCATCATTGATGTGAGTGGGAGGAAGAGTGTCCTATCATTGATGTCAGTGGGAGGAATAGTGCCCCATTATTGCAATCAGTGGGAGGAATAGTGCCCCATAATTGGTGTTAGTAAGAGAAATAATGACTCATCATTGATATCAGTAGGAGGAATAGTGCCTCATCATTGGTGTTAGTAGGAGGAATAGTGCCCCATCATTGGTATCAACGGGAGGAATAGCGCCCCAATCGTTGGTATTAGTGGGAGCAATAGTGTCCCATCATTGGTGTCGGTGGGAGGAATAGTGCCTCATCATTGGTATCATTGGGAGGAATAGTACCCCATTATTGCTATCAGTGGAAGGAATAGTGCCCCCATCATTGGTGTTAGTAGGAGAAATAATGCCTCATCATTGATATAAGTAGGAGGAATAGTGCCCCATCATTGGTATTAGTAGGAGGAATAGTGCCCCATCATTGGTATTAGTAGGAGGAATAGTACCCCATCATTGGTATCAAGGGGATTAATAGTGCCCCATCATTGGTATTAGTGGGAGCAATAGTGCCCCATGTTTGGTGTCAGTGGCAAGAATTATTCTGAATTGTTCGTGTGAGTGGCAGGAATTATACCCCATTGCTAATGTCAGTCATAGGATAGTGCCCCAATGGCCATATAAAGGCAAGCAAAGGGCGACATTAAGCCCCCCGGCCACAGTTTGGAGACCACTGGTCTAGTTGATAAATAACATTTGCAAATGATATTATTTAATTGCCCTATTCTACAATATCCAAGGTTACATTTTCTTTTAGAACAAAAACACAGACATGGGCGGCTGATTTTAGCCCATATTTTTTTAAGTTACAGGTATAGCCGAATAATAATAAAAAAAATAAAAATAAAAAAAAGCTTCTTTAGATAAGGATTAACTGGAACTTCATTCAACATTTTCATTTCTTCTGTCACCTTAAAAAAAAAACGACGAGTCTCTTCATCCAGCTCCTTGCAGTTGGTGATAAGACTAGAAGGCCCTCAGGCCAACCCAATAAACAGCAATCTGGCTTTGATGTGCATTGGTGTGAGGAAGACGGGTTGGGGGACTTAATTTGCCACACACAGCTTTCCTTCTTTGAACCTATATTGCCACAAACACAAATCCCAGGTGGCAGGAAAAAAAATAAAAAAACGAGGGCGACAAGGGGGCGGGAAACTGCGAAGACTTGACGGGAATCGAAAAAGAAATCCAGGTGAGGTTAAGGAGCAAAGGACAATCCGAAGTTAAGAAAATAATGGAAGCTGGAGAGGAAGATTAAATAGAGATTATAGAAGATTGAAAGCTTGTGGAGGGAGCGCGAGATAATAACAGGTGAGGAACCGAAAGGAACGGAAAGAATGGCAAAACGGACGGAGATGAAGAGAGCGACTCGCATGAGAGGACAGATAAAAGAGCCAAACAGCAAAGGTCACCCAACCGCCGTGACCCGAATAGTTTTTTATTTGCCGTCGCTGCTCAACCTCGCCATTTGTAGCATTGCTCTATTAATAGGTTAATTAAGGTACGTATGAATCTGATTAGAAGCTAAAATAGAATATCTAATTACAATTTCATGTTGGGTTTACAAACGCGATGTGATTACAATGGAAAGGATCTGAGCGCGGCGCAGGCATTCTGCTCTAGTGAGCCGTGTCGGGGGACTAGGCAGGCCCTCAGGAACAAATGGAGATGTGACAGAGGCTTTGGAAACCATGATAATGAGTCTAAAGACGGAAAAACTAAACAAAAAAAAATAATAATAACATGTCGGAAAAATGTATTCTTTATATAAAGACTATAGACCAGGTAACCTGACGTCACCATGCCCTGACGTCGCCATGCCCTGACGTCGCCATGACCTGACGTCGCCATGCCCTGACGTCGCCATGCCCTGACGTCGCCATGCCCTGACGTCGCCATTCCCTGACGTCGCCATGCCCTGACATCGCCATGCCCTGACGTCGCCATGACCTGACGTCGACATGCCCTAACGCCACTGCCCTGATGTCTCCATGCCCTGACGTCACCATGCCCTGAGGTCACCATGACCTGATGTTACTATGCCCTGACATCACCATGCCCTGAGGTCACCATGACCTGATGTTACTATGCCCTGACATCACCATGCCCCGACGTCACCATGACCTGACGTCACCATGCCCTGACGTCACCATGACCTGACGTCACCATGCCCTGACGTCACCATGACCTGACGTTACTATGCCCTGACATCACCATGCCCCGACGTCACCATGACCTGACGTCACCATGCCCTGACGTCACCATGCCCTGACATCACCATGACCTGACGTCACCATGCCCTGACGTCACCATGCCCTGACAGAGGAAACCAAAGCCAAACCCCAAGTTTTTTTAAGCACTTTCAGCAGGTAATTTATTTACTTATCTATAAAAAATATAATAATAACATGTGGGAAAAATGTATTCTTTATATAAAGACTATAGACCAGGTAACCATATACCCTATAGCTGGTAAGAGCCATATATGTCACCATGACCTGACTTCACCATGCCCTGACATCACCATGCCCTGACGTCAACATGACCTGACATCACCATGACCTGACATCACCATGCCCTGACATCACCATGCCCTGACATCACCATGCCCTGATGTCACCATGCCCTGACATCACCATGACCTGACATCACCATGCTCTGACGTCACCATGCCCTGACAGAGGAAACCAAAGCCAAACCCCAAGTTTTTTTAAGAACTTTCAGCAGGTAATTTATTTACTTATCTATAAAAAAAATAATAATAACATGTGGGAAAAATGTATTCTTTATATAAAGACTATAGACCAGGTAACCTAAACCCTATAGCTGGTAAGAGCCATACATGTCACCATGCCCTGATGTCACCATAACCTGATGTCACCGTGCCCTGACGTCACCATGCCCTGACGTCACCATGCCCTGACGTCACCATGACCTGACGTCGCCATGCCCTGACATCACCATGACCTGACATCACCATGACCTGACATCACCATGACCTGACATCACCATGACCTGACATCACCATGCCCTGACGTCACCATGCCCTGACAGAGGAAACCAAAGCCAAACCCCAAGTTTTTTTAAGCACTTTCAGCAGGTAATTTATTTACTTATCTATAAAAAATATAATAATAACATGTGGGAAAAATGTATTCTTTATATAAAGACTATAGACCAGGTAACCATATACCCTATAGCTGGTAAGAGCCATATATGTCACCATGACCTGACTTCACCATGACCTAACGTCACCATGCACTGACGTCACCATGCCCTGACGTCACCATGCCCTGACGTCAACATGACCTGACATCACCATGACCTGACGTCACCATGACCTGACGTCACCATGCCCTGACGTCACCATGCCCTGACGTCACCATGCCCTGATGTCACCATGCCCTGACATCACCATGCCCTGACGTCACCATGCCCTGACAGAGGAAACCAAAGCCAAACCCCAAGTTTTTTTAAGCACTTTCAGCAGGTAATTTATTCACTTAGCTATGCAACTTCTTTATCTTTTATTGCTTGCCTATGTTCAAGTTTAACCACCGACCGCCACATGCCGATATACGCAGACACAATGGCAGCGGTGGGCAAATGAGTGTACCTGTACGTCCCCTTTAATTTGCGCGGCTAGTGGGTCACTATTTTTATTATTTATTTTTTATTTATATATTATTTATTTTTGTAAATATGCTTTTCCTGCATTTTAGCAGCGATGGAGTGAAAGGCCCCACCATCCAGTCCAATCATCGAGCCGCTTCCTGCTCCAACGTAGGAATGGATTCCATGTATTTATATTTTGTTATACAGAATATGAAATAGGAGAGAAGTCGCCATGGTCGAGTGAGAATTGAATATCTCTGGACACGAATGAGTAAAACAGAAGTTTATTGTAGTTTATGTAAATAAAAAAAAACAACAAAAAACCCAGAAAACCGCTCGGGATGTTGGTAATCGGCGGATTAAGTGCGCCGTTCTCCGCAGCTGGCTGCCAGTGTTATATTATCCTGCTGATAAGCCCATATATACTCAATTAGCGAAACGCATCGAGTGAGAGGCTCGGCCCACGACAGTGACTACTGTGTGATAAATAAAGAACAAAGCCGTAACAAGGAAAACTTTACTGCGGAGCTTTATGCCGGTAACAAAAAATGATATATCGCTGTCTTGGTGTACGGACATTTATATACAGACGCATACAGCGATATATAGATCCAAATTCAAAGTATTACAGTTCCCTTAACCACTTCAATACCGGGTACTTTCATCCCCCTTCTTGCCCGGGCTCAATTTCAGCTTTCAGCGCTGTCGCACTTTGAAAGACAATTGCGCGGTCATGCAACAAACTGTACCCAAACCAAATTTTTATAATTTTGTTCACAAAACTAGAGCTTTCTTTTGGTGGTATTTAATCGCCACTGGGGTTTTTTTTATTTTTTGCTAAATAAACGAAAAAACACTGAAAATTTGGAAGATTTCTACATTTTTGTTATAAAATTTTGCAAATAATCTTTCTTCAAAAATTTAGGCCAAAATGTATTCTGCTACATTTCTTTGGTGAACATAACCCAAATCGGTGTATATTATTTAGTCTGTAGGAAAGTTATGGAGTCCACAAACTATGGGGTATATCTGAAAATTGATTAAACCTGGAGTACTCACGGCCTATCTCGTTTCCTGAGGCCTGAAAATGTCAGGACATTAGAAATACCCCCCAAATGAACTCTGACAGTCCAGTCCAAGGTATTTTTTTAAGTTGTAATTTTTTTATCATCATTTTTTGAAAAATTAAGAGATGAAAAAGAAAAATTCACAATTTGTTTTTACATATGGTCACCAGCGCAGTACAGCATTGTCATATAACTGGTGTGGCCATGATCAGGGACAGTAACTGATGACAGTGCGAAAAAAAAAAATGTAATAATTTATTTTCAATTTTTTTTCTTATTACATTTATTTTATTTGTGTTTTAAATGATTTTTCAGTTTGTTTTGTTCTGATTAGCTGTGAATGGCCAGCACTAATCACATGTGCTGGCCATTAACTATTTATTTTCAATTCTTATTTATTTATTTATTTTTACATTTATTTATTTTTATTACATTTATTTTATTTATTTATTACATTTATTTTATTTATTTTTTAAATGATTTTTCAGTTTGTTTTGTTCTGATTAGCTGTGAATAGCCAGCGCTAATCACATGGTACAGATAGGCTATGATTGGCCCTGTCTGTACCATGTGATCACAGTAACCAATCCCAGCTAGCAACACAATTGTACACAATGGATGGCATGAAAGGAAGCCATCCATTGTTTACTGTCATGTGACCTGCTGTGATTGGTCACAGCGGTCACATGGTACTGGCAGCGATCCAGTACACTGATCACTGATGGACACAGCTGATGACAGATGGCTCGCACAGATGGCTTGCACACGATGCACGATCCAGAAGGGCGACATATGACATCCACCCGAATCAATGAAAGGCCGGCCCGGTTGTCATTTTGTTATAGGCCGGGCGGGAACTGGTTAAAGAGCAACTCCACTTTTGTTGAGAACCCCCCCCCCCCCCCCCCCCCGGGTGATCTCTGTACATTCTAAGGATTTTACCAAACTTTGTCCAGGTTCCTATCTTTTTGTTATTCTGAAGAAATCACTCTTTGTTTCTCTGTGTCCATTTGTAGAGTGAATGTGTATGGGAGTGGTTTTAAAAATGTTCAGTCAGCTGCTGAATTAGCAGGGTTCTAATGAGGAAAGTGTCAGGCTCTGCATCGCTTTAGGGAAGTATCTCACCAATAATGATATTTTTGTTGCAGGGGATGCCAAAAACCTGACTTGTATCTTAGTGTAGCCTTCTGGGGAAATCAGTAAGCCAATCACACAAGCAGCAAATGATGTTTCTGGGGGGCATTCTGTGTACAGATCACCTCCAGGTTTCCATATTGCATTGCATTGTACAGAAAATTACAGCGCTGTTGAAATTGAAAAGGAAAGGTGATTTTAATAGCATTCAATTACAATATGACTTATGTGGCAATTGTATACGTTTTATTATTATTTCATTTTATTATTTTTTTCCCACGAATGTGGAGTTACCCTTTAACCACTTCCAGCTCCATGTGACGTCTTTAGGGTGAAGTAGAGATATATCGATGATGCCTGGAAAGCAGAGATTGGTGTTTTTTTTTTCTTTTGATCTCATGCTTTCCAGGGTACAGGAGATATCTGGGGTCTAATTCACCCAAGATGTCTCCATAAAGAGGACCTGTCACGCCTTACTCTTATTACATTTCTTGTAATAGGAATAAAAGTGATAAAAAAAATAAAAATTAAAGAGACAGTGTAAAAAAGTAAAAATAAAATAAATAATAATATAATAATAATTTAAACGAAGAAGCGAACGCATACGTACGTTGTGTCAGCATATGCAAACGGCGTAGGTATCTATTTACTCGGCATAACATCATCATTTATATTTTGTCAAAAATCGGCTTATATATTGTGTTTTTTTTGCATTAAAATTCATGAAAGTGCATTTTTTACAAAAAAATTTAGTTTGAAAAATTGCTGCACAACTACCACGTGACATAAATTGCAACGATTGCCATTTTATTCTCTGAGAACCGAGTGATCAGCGGTGTTTGATCGCTCAGTTCTCAGTGTTAGAGCCGGCGGGGGACAGATGCAGCATCGGATAGATGCTGCAAACACACAGGTAAGAATGATTTTAAAAGGAAAAAAAAAAAAGATTCCCATAATTCTCTTTTAAAAGCTTATGGACCAGCCGCCGCAGATGAACTGCAGCAGGTTGGCTGCCCTGCGCGAATCGCCATCATTGTACGTCATCCGCTTTAAGTAGAATAGGAGGCGCGCGCATGCCCACGGCGTGACGCCGGTACCTTTCTTTTACCAAAAATATGTAGAAGAATACATATCCGCCTAAACTGATGAAAAAAATTTGTTTTGTTTTTTTTATTTTATTTTGAATATGTATTATAGCAATAAGTAAAAAATATTAGTTATTTTTTCAAAAATTTCGCTTTTTTTTGTCTATAGCACAAACATTAGAAACCGCAGAGGTGATCAAATATCACTAAAAGAAAGCTCTGATTGTGGGAAAAAAAAAAGATGTCAATTTTGTTTGGGTACAGTGTCGCACGACTGCGCAATTGTCGGTTAAATCGACGCATTGCCGTATTGCAAAAAATGGCCTGGTCGTTAAGGGGGACAAATCCTTCCAGGCCTTAAGTGGTTAGATTGAAATTTCAATTGAGTTTCTAATATTATGTAGTCTTCCATCTGGCCAGCAGGTGGAGCTCTAGTCTCCTTTTCACATAATCAGCTATATGAGATTTCAGCTGTGTGCAGAATTCAAATCACAGCAGTGAATCACACATCATCTGCCTCAGTCTGAGGCAGTGGCATCGCTAGGGGGTGGCTTTTGGGGCTATAGCCCCAAATCTTGGGCCCATAGCCCAGAGTCTCTGCAGGGGTCCCCAAGGAGAGGAGATGCTCTATGGGGACCCTGATGTAAGTGGGGGGCTCTCTGAGGACCCTGATCTTTAGGGAGAGGCTCTCCGGGGACCCCGATTTAAGGGGGAGGTTCTCTGGGGACCCTGATGCAAGGGGGAGGCTCTTTGGGGACTCTGGTATAAGGAGGAGGCTCTCTGGGGACCCTGATGTAAGGAGGAGGCTCCCTGGGGAATCTGAACTAAGGGGGGCTCTCTGGGGACCCTGATGTAAGGGGGGCTCTCTGGGGACCCTGAACTAAGGGGGGGGCTCTCTGGGGACCCTGATGTAAGGGGGATCTCTGGGGACCCTGATGTAAGGAGGAGGCTCCCTGGGGACCCTGATGTAAGGGGGGGCTCTCTGGGGACCCTGAACTAAGGGGGGCTCTCTGGGGACCCTGATGTAAGGGGGGCTCTCTGGGGACCCTGAACTAAGGGGGGCTCTCTGGGGACCCTGATGTAAGGGGGGCTCTCTGGGGACCCTGAACTAAGGGGGGGCTCTCTGGGGACCCTGATGTAAGGGGGCTCTCTGGGGACCCTGATGTAAGGGGGGAGCTCTCTGGGGACCCTGATGTAAGGGGGGGCTCTCTGGGGACCCTGAACTAAGGGGGGGCTCTCTGGGGACCCTGATGTAAGGGGGCTCTCTGGGGACCCTGATGTAAGGGGGGGCTCTCTGGGGACCCTGATGTAAGGGGGGGCTCTCTGGGGACCCTGATGTAAGGAGGGGCTCTCTGGGGACCCTGATGTAAGGGGGGGCTCTCTGGGGACCCTGAACTAAGGGGGGGCTCTCTGGGGACCCTGATGTAAGGGGGAGGCTCTTTGGGGACTCTGGTATAAGGAGGAGGCTCTCTGGGGACCCTGATGTAAGGGGGGCTCTCTGGGGACCCTGAACTAAGGGGGGGCTCTCTGGGGACCCTGATGTAAGGGGGGCTCTCTGGGGACCCTGAACTAAGGGGGGCTCTCTGGGGACCCTGATGTAAGGGGGGGCTCTCTGGGGACCCTGATGTAAGGAGGAGGCTCTGGGGACCCTGATGTAAGGGAGGCTCCCTGGGGACCCTGATGTAAGGGGGGGCTCTCTGGGGACCCTGAACTAAGGGGGGCTCTCTGGGGACCCTGATGTAAGGGGGGCTCTCTGGGGACCCTGAACTAAGGGGGGCTCTCTGGGGACCCTGATGTAAGGGGGGCTCTCTGGGGACCCTGATGTAAGGGGGGCTCTCTGGGGACCCTGATGTAAGTGGGGGGCTCTCTGGGGATATATACACACACACAAGTTTATTACTGTATATACATGTGTATGCCCGCCCAAGCGTATGACTTTCTTTACTATGCTGCTATGGGCTCTAGCCCCAGATCTTTTGTAGACCTAGCAACGCCCCTGGTATGAGGTTTCGATTTTGACAAAAAAGAGCTGCAAATCAAGCTTCATTTCGTCAGCTGTGTCTTTAGCTTGCCCATAGTGCTTTGAGAATCATGTGCCCTTTAATAAATGTTTAAAAACACTGTTAAAACAACAGTATATAAACATTTTAAAAATAACCCAAAACCAATGTAGTTATATGGAATTATAAGTGGATTAGGTATGTTTTAATCTTTGCCTGGAGTAAAAAAAAAAAAAAAAAGAATTGGTAAACTCAGTTTATGAACCCGAAGCTAGTTATTTTCAAATGCAAATTAATCTGGATCACAATAAAGAACATGTTTGTAGATGTTTATCCCTGTAAATCAAAGCTGTGGGCTCAGATGTATCCCCCCCCCCCCCGTAGGTGCGCTGGCTGGGCCCGCAGATGGCAGCCCCCTGAGTGTCGGACCATTGTGTGCAAAGCGCAGGCATTACATGAAAAGCTCCCTGCTCCGGCTCTGTGACAGAGCAGAACAAAATCCGGCAACTGTTCTTTTCTGCCGGATCAATACCGCTCACAATACTTTGTGCTAAGACCGTATAGCACACAAAGACGAGTCAAAACCAAGTGCACTGGTTTAACCAATGGGGGAATGTTATACCTCCCCCTCTCTATTTCATAGATTGACTTTAAGTGCTCACATTAAAAATCAAAAAGGAAGGGAAAAAAAAAAAAAAATCTCAGGCAGAAAAACTAATTGTTCTTTAATTAGTTTGCCAGCGTGACAGCTTCTGGGGGAGGGGGAGTCAACGGGGCTCCGAATTTCAAATCCTTTGCTTAACAAGGGGATTAAGTACTTTAACCCTCTAATGGCTGGCAAGTGCCTTCTAATGTGATTATAATGACGGCAGAGATCTGTTTTTGAAAGATTAGCTCTTTTTTGGGGGGGGGGGGGGGGGGCGCAGATTTTTTTACATATAGCGACCATACAGCAGTTTGTTTTGTCATAATGGAGCCATTCGTCATATGGTGTCTTCTACTGAAAAAAGATGCCAGTCCACAAGGAACCTTGGTTCACACTAGTGCGGGCCGTGCGTCCCGCGTTTGCACCTCCTGTCCAACACCCCTGGTAGTGATCGCAAGGAGTGGAGGACACAGAGTGGAACGAGGACCGAAGTAGCAGATGACTCTGGCTGGACTTTGGCAGGAACCAGGTGGCTGGTGAGCGCTGGCAGGGCCGCTGATAGAAATCATGGGGCCCCGTACAGCCTACCTGATGGGGCCCTCTTCAGCTCCACCCCTGGCCCCGCCCCTGGTGCCTCCTTCAGCCCCTCCCCTGGCCCCTCCCCAGACCCCCCCTTGAAACTGTCTCTGCAGCACATTACGGCACTGTCTCTGCAGGTAGCACATGCGTTATGGTCCATAACGCATGTGCTACCTGCAGACAGTGGCACCCATGCCGCCAATGCCGTAATGTGCATTAGGGAGGTGGTGGAATGTGGCCGGGGGGAGGGTGGGGGGGACAATGTTCGGTCATGGTGGCTGGAGGAGTTTTTTCTTTTTTACATTAATTAGTTCTCTTTTAAGGTTGCCCGGGCCCCCCTGCTGGTCGGGCCCAGTACAACAGGGCCAGTTGTACTGGCCTATCAGCGGCCCTGAGCGCTGGGCCGGGAACGGAGGACAGGAGCTCCGTGTCGCTGAATCAGCGGCTGGAAGCGTAGCCGGGACATAAGCCAGGGGGGGTCATCAACAGTCGGACGGAGCAGGTACCAAGACGTGAGGCAAAGGCAAAGATGGGACACAGGCCAGGTTCGGTACACTGTCGGGCAATGAGGCACAGGAACATCAGGCAGAAGCGGAGTCAGACAGAAGCCGGGGTCACAAGTAGGCAGGCAGAGGTCAAAAGGAGGTTCAGGCAAGCCGGGTCAGGATACAGGAAACTGGTACAGATCGGGTAAGCAGGCACTAGCTGAAAAGACCACTCAGCAAAGTGTGCATGTCACTGGCAGGCTTAAATAGGCGGACTGGCGCCAATGCGCACATGCGCACCAACGCACACACGCGTGTGCGCGCCTGCAAGCACGCGCGAAATCGCCAGTACATGTCCTTTCTTGTGCATTTCCTGCCCTGCACACCACTGTGCGCTTGTTACCTGGGTTTCTCTTACATTGTCAGTGAAAAGAAAAAAAATCCCCCATTGTTGGTGTCAGTAGAAGGAATTCACCAGAACTATGACTGCTCCTCACTAGATCAATCACCCAACAATGTCGGTATAGGTTGGGTGTCAGATGGAACAAGCATTACAGTACATGGCGTGGGTCACAGCACACTGGGATTTTCCTCAATGGGGGTGCTTGAGGTTTATACAGATCCCTTATTTCCATCCTGACAGGTTCCTTTTCAATTAGATGAGAATTATTCATTCCAACCATCAAACACTATCAGGGCTGGTGCAAGGATTTTTGACACCCTAGGCAAAACCTAATTTTGCCACCCGCCCCCCTTGGCTTCACCCCCTTTGCCCTGCCCATGTATACCCCACCTTTTTAATGAAGCGTCCATAAAATACTGCCTCACCAGAACCCATCAAATGCAGCCTCACCACCGCCCATCAATGCAGCCTCACCACCGCCCATCAAATGCAGCCTCACCAGCGCCCATCAAATGCAGCCTCACCAGCGCCCATCAAATGCAGCCTCACCACTGCCCATCAATGCAGCCTCACCACTGCCCATCAAATGCAGCCTCACCACCACCCATCAAATAAAGCCTCACCAGCGCCCATCAAATGCAGCCTCACCACTGCCCATCAAATGCAGCCTCACCACTACCCATCAAATGCAGCCTCACCACCACCCATCAAATGCAGCCTCACCAGCGCCCATCAAATGCAGCCTCACCAGCACCATCAAATGCAGCCTCACCAGCACCCATCAAATGCAGCCTCACCACCGCCCATCAATGCAGCCTCACCACTGCCCATCAAATGCAGCCTCACCACCACCCATCAAATTCAGCCTCACCAGCGCCCATCAAATGCAGCCTCACCAGCGCCCATCAAATGCAGCCTCACCACCGCCCATCAAATGCAGCCTCAACACCGCCCATCAATGCAGCCTCACCACCGCCCATCAAATGCAGCCTCAACACCGCCCATCAATGCAGCATTACCACTGCCCATCAAATGCAGCCTCACCAGCGCCCATCAAATGCAGCCTCACCAGCGCCCATTAAATGCAGCCTCACCAGCGCCCATTAAATGCAGCCTCAACACAGCCCATCAAAGGCAGCCTCGCCAGCGCCCATCAATGCAGCCTACCAGTGCCTATCAATGAATGTTTGCTTGTTTCTATCCATTTCAGAGTCAGGACACAGACACAGTCTGCCGCTGCACCTCTGACACGATGTGTGAATGGAGCAGCGGCTGCCTGCTGATGCTGAGACTTAGAGTAGGAACACCAGTGTCCGGGCGCCATAGGCAGCAGTCCGCCCTAGGCCGCTGCCTAGTTTGCCTAGTGGTTGCACCGGCCCTGAACACTATTAGGAAGCCTTATAATTCAGGGAAACTGTCAGCCTGGGCTTAATCATCCAACATGCACACACGTGACACAAGTCTGGTGAAAAGTCAGGTACATAATACTATAATAATAACTATTTATGTTCGCATTAAAACTACAGTACATTTTGATCCTCTGTGCCTTCTCCCAGTACTGGCACCTATGACACGTCAAAGGGGAGAGGTGGCCATATACAGGACCCAATAGTTTCATAGAAAAGAGCGTCCCTTTTCTGAAGTTCCATTGGAGATATATGGCCAGTTTAGATTCAAATATTACTTTTTCCTTTTTTAATTATGTAGAGCCATTTGCTCTGGGGGGGCACAGCAAACAACCTCCTGATGGCATAATAGGTCACATTGAGTTGTCCCAGTCCACTTTCTTGCTTGTAGTTTCTAGGTACATTCACCTCAAAGCCGGTTCTTTCTTTCGGGTGTTAGTAGATTTTTTTTTTTCTTTTGTCAGATAGTTTTTATTGAAGAATATTTTCAAATTTACAAATAAAGACACATACAAGGCATAGTAAAATGTGACAGGGAAATAAGCCCTATTAAATATTATATTAATAATATGTAGGGCTGTGGAAATTAAAGAGTAATTGCTCTATTAATCGATACATTTTTTTTGATCGATCAAAATTCTTTTGATCAGTACTCACCTCTCCGCCGGCTTCCGGGTCTTCAGGGTGTTCCGTCGGAGATCCGGTGACGTCACGGACATCGACGTCACCGGACTCCTCCCCCCTTCCCCAAGTGCCTCCGTCTGCTAACAAAGGGAAGGGGGAGGAGTCCGGTGACGCCGAAGTTCTGATTGAGCGTAACGCGTATGGGGGAGGAGCTACGCATGTCGTCACCCGCTGCTGCTCTACGGCTTTACATGCTGTGTTTTTATCATCTTTATGTGAGTAGTTTGTGTTTGAACACAAAAATTAAATCTTATACTTAAGCGGTGAGCACTTAGATCTTTTCTTTCTACCCATGACCTGGAGTCCTTGCTGAGATCTAAGGAGACGTGAGAGAAGTTTATGGTCCGTGTTAACCCTTTTGATACCCGCTTGCATGACCACCTGTTTGCACAGGGGTCCATGCCATAAGGTGAGAGTGATTAGTTAGACCGGAGGTGGAGGGATTGTCACGCTACTGTGGAAAAAAAAATACTTACGTCAGTTCTACAGTTTGAATTTAAAACGTATTTGTGTGAACTGTGAAGTTAAGTCATGGATTGTGGAAACAAACTAGTGTCGGGTGATTGTATATAGTGTATACCACATTTACCACTGACTAATGCAGAGTTGCAATGCAAGGAGATCAGCTAAAAAGTAGTTGGATCTGTATGTGCGTTATAATTAATCGAAATTAGTCGATTAATCGATTAAAAAAAAAATAGATTAATCGAACACGAAAATTTTAATCAGTAAGAGCCCTAATAATATGCATTACAGATGTAGTAAACCAAAATAAATTGTATGCCCAAAACAATGAGAAAGGGAAGAGAAGTTGTAAGAAAGGAAGAAGAGGGGAAGGCAAAGAAAAGGAGAAGGGGAAATGTTAGGCAATAGAGGGAAAACAGTCTCATAACCATTTTACCATCGCAGTACCATGTCAATTAAAAGAACATTTTGACGCCAGAGTATTGGACTACTAACATCGTCACTCTCTGACCCAAGAAAGCCTCCTCTGCCTCCAGACCCAAAGTATTCCTAATGATCAGAAAAGTGCTTAGGCACATCATTGGATTAGGCAGAGTAGGTCCATCACTTTGTATAACAAACTTCATATTCGAGAACTGCAGCGGTGCAAAGGAGAATGAGGAATAATCAGGAGACCCCAAGTGTGCCAAATCTCAAAAACCCAACCTGACTTAATCCTCATCAAATGCTTTCTGTATTCCCACAGACTACGCTGGCCTATAGTCATTTACAGATTTTCAGGCTCTTTAGGCCCCTTTCACACTGGGGCGGGGAGCCGCGGTGACGGTAAAGCAGCCCTATATTTAGCGCTGCTTTACCGCCGTTTTAGCCGCGTTATTCAAAAAAGGGGTAAAATCACCCGCAAAGCGCCGCCGTTATTGCCGCGGTATTACCGCGGTGTCCCATTGAAATCAATGGGTAGGAGCGGTATAGGAGCAGTGAATACACCGCTCCTATACCGCTCCAAAGATGCTGCTAGCAGGACTTTTTTTACCGTCCTGCTAGCGCACCGCTCCAGTGTGAAAGCCCACCGGCTTTCACACTGGAGTGAATGGGGCCGTTTTTTTTAGGCGGTGTACAGGCGCTATTTTTAGCGCTGTACCGCCTGAAAACCGCCCCAGTGTGAAAGGGGCCTTAGGGACCATGGTTCAAGTGGTATCTTGGCAGCAATTCCTAAGGCAGGAATGCTAATTAGGTTCCTTTGTTCAACTTCTCCTATGGTCAGTCACCACATTTCTCTAAGTGGGGGGGGGGGGGGGGGGGGGGGGGGGGGGCAGCCAAAGTGCTTCCTCAAGCCCAAAGGGGTGAAACACCTTTGCCAGTTCGGTGGGGAAAATGTCAGGATCAATTCCTTTTCCTACGTCTGTGTGTATAAAGGGAGGTCTGGGTGGGCCGCAATTAGGAGAATGGAGTATAACTAAGAGACCACGTGTGTTGGTGGATCTTTCTGTAAGGTCAACAATTCAATTCCTATTTCTTCACAGGCACTTACCGTATATACTCGAGTATAAGCCGAGTTTTTCAGCACATTTTTTTGTGCTGAAAGTGCCCCCCTCGGCTTATACTGCAGTCAAGCACTTTTCTGCAGCAGAGTGACTTTTTCCAACCCGACTTTGAGGTTCGTAGCACCAACCCCAAATTTGGTGTGCAAACCCAGTGGAACCAACACTACAACATATCCAAATTTGGTGTTCCTAGCACCAAGTGGCCCCGAGATACGGGGCCGCAAAGTAGGTTCGGAAAATGTCACTCTCTGCTGCAGAAAAGTGCTTGACATTTTCCGACCCGACTTTGGGGCCCCAGTATCTCGTGACCCCGAGATACAGGGCCCCAAAGTCGGTTAACTGTGTCCATTTGCAGCAATGTCATTTCGGGACTCTTTGGGTCCAGGGACCCCAAACTTGGGCTGCAGTCAGGGGGCATCTAGGAACCCTTAACTACCAAGTTTGAAGTTCAGGGGACCTATGGCTGCAAATGGGCACAGTGAGGCATGCAAATGGGCACAGTGGGGCTGCAAATAGGCATTGTTGACCCTCTTTTCCACTTACAGTAGCTGCGCATTTCTCACCCTAGGCTTATACTCCAGTCAATAAGTTTTCCCATTTTTTTGTGGTAAAATTAGATGACTCGGCTTATATTCGGGTCGGCTTATACTCGAGTATATACGGTATATAACACTGTCAGTTTACACATATTTTGTACATTCACATCAGTCCCTGCCCCTAAGGAGCTTACAAGTTAAAAGACCCTCACTCACATACTAGGGCCAATTTTGACAGGAGCCAATGAACCTACTAGCATGTCTTTGGAGTGTGGAGGAAACCTACCCCAGCACAGGGAGAACATGCAAACTCCATGCAGGTAGTGCCATGGGTGGAATTCGAACCAACGCCCCTAGTACTGCTAGGCAGAAGTGCTAGCCCTAGTGGTTAAAATTTTACTGGGGGGGGGATAACCCTTTCCTGAGGTTTGGGTTTTAGACACCTTTTAAGGCGAAAGAAAACATCTACAGTGCTCTAGAGATATCCTGAGCATTCCAGGCTTGCTTTTCAGGAGTAACATCTTATATTAAGACATGTTCCAGAGGGCGTAGGGGGAAACTAGGTGCCAGCAGCACGCCACAATGAGAAATGTCTTTGCTCTCTACTGCCGCATAGATGTCCACGTTGCCCGGACCGGAGAAGGTCATGTGACCACTCTGCCCGTCTGCCTGTGGAAGCAGCTGATCAATAAGGGGAATAGGCAAGCCATTTACAAACACAGATCAAGAGCGATAGCTTGGCATATAGAGATCCACTTCGCTGCAGAGGGAGAAAATCTTCATGCAGAGGCTCAGCTTATCACAAAGACAGCTTTATTGCTGTAACCGCCAAGTGGGCTATAGAAAAACAGACCGTGCGCTGTCATTCACATTTGCCTTGCCTTGCTTTTAACCCATTGGCTCCAGACAATGCGCTGAAACTTGCCGGCTACCTTTGACAAAGAAGGTTAAGGGCCTCCATTTGTCTCTACCTGCCCTGTCTTGTTTATATCCTTTGCTTCCGAACCTTTCTCCCTCCCACGCTTTCACAAAGTTGTTTCGCTTGTTCTTTTCATTCGTTTGCTTGCGTTTTCCTGCTAGGTGCAAAGGAAAAAAGTGAATTAATCAAGCAGGTTGGAGAGTGAAAAGAGCAATAATTTGGTGCACCGTTCGGCTTCCAAAACGAAAGACGAGAAAGGTCAGCCTAAGTGTCGGGAGATGAGGCTAGGCGTTGGCATGATTGT
The DNA here is from genome assembly GCA_028564925.1 of Lithobates sylvaticus. Lineage (NCBI taxonomy): Eukaryota > Metazoa > Chordata > Amphibia > Anura > Ranidae > Lithobates > Lithobates sylvaticus. Next base: position 24,546,073 of record CM053031.1, read on the forward strand.
TTAATGGGGGCAATCTTCTTAGGCCTCGTTCACTCTGACCTTAGCAGGTTCGGTTATCTGGGAAGTAGAAACTACTTTGTATGCTTCTCAGATCACCTTTTCCTAAGTTTGAATGTTCCTGCTTTAGGCCTCATCCACACTGGCACCTTCAAGCCTCCATTTATATGCATTTAGGCCTTATTCCCATGGGCTTACCTATTCGTACAGCCATGTGAAGGGCTGTCTTTTGGGACCAGCAGTGTCCATGCAAAGGGCAAAGACAGCCCCTTGCATGGGTGTATTGATAGGTACACCCATGTGAATAAGGCCTTACAAGACATTTCTAAACGCATATACATTCATGCAGTGACGGCTAGTGCTATATTTTTTGGGGGGGAGGCAAAAAATTAAACCTGCCACCCCGCCCCTGGTTGGTCGGATCAGCCACACCCAACAACCCATCCCCCCCTCGGTCGTTCAGATAGATCACCCGCAACCCCCCCTCCATTGGTTGGGCGATCACCAGCCCCGCACCTCCGACGACGTCCATTGACGAAACATACGTAAGGTGATACCCTGGTACACGTCACGTCATTTCCTGCTTGCGGCTTCCTGTTTCATACAGCTCGCGAGTGGAACGCACGCTGTAAACCGGGGCTTTGCGGTGCCGTCATCGCATTGCCCAGCGCTGCGCGCTCTGCTTTTTTAATCTATATTATTCATTCTTTGTTTTAATAGCCTTGTAGGCTTTATTTATATTCCTTAAAGTACATTTTTTATTTTTTATTTACAATAAAATACCCATTCAGTATGCACTGAATTGAGCACTTTAATTATTTAATTATCTGAGTCATTATTACGATTGATTTGAACTTTGTACATTGACTTATTATACATATATATTTTGTATTATCTTCATTATTATTTTTATACTTCACTGAGTCACTTTAATTAATTATTTATGGTTTTGATATACTTATATATTTGAAGGAATACCTTCACAGACATCACCCATCTATATTAGCATCTTTGCACTGAGTCACTTCTCAATATTTTTATTTGCAACATTTTATTTGGGTTTATTTGAGTGCCTAGGATTTATTTTTGCACAATTTTGCTATACTATTCATATGTATACACAATTTTTACCCAGTATTTATTAATATTTTTTTAATATCCTGCGTAGTGACAACCACTTTGGCATTCTCCACGTTCACCCTGAACAGCGCCACTATCCCTTATTTTATCATATTCATTCTATTACATACTTGTGTGTAGTACTTTTCTGGGAAGCTGCAGTTCTATTCCTAAGCGTGGATTCTTTAGTATTTTTCACCAGCCCCGCACTTACCCCATCTAGGTCACGGGCAGCACTTCCTTCGGCCGGGGGAGTGGCGGCGGCTTCAACTGGTGTCTCCTCCTCCTCGGCCTCATGGCGTCTTCCCCTGCGTCTCCTCCTCCTCCACCTCTTCTCTTCCAATACGAGCGCTTCTCCTCTCGGCCAATCGGGTCTCAGGACCTGCTTCCTGATTGGCCGGGTGGAGAATCAGGAAGACAACAGTGAATATTAATTTGCTATTGTCACACAACTGGATGGGCTTAGGGCGCAGTGTTCTGCGCCCCAAGCCAACCCTTTTTTGAAGCCCATTAGAACCTCAGGCTCTAATCATGTGCTTCTAAAAAAAGAAAAACCCCCATTGGAATCCATGTGTCTGGCGCCCTGCATGTAGATTAAGGTCAATAGAGCTGTCAAAAAAAAAAAACAGCCAGGCAATGTTAATCAACAACATTGCTCAGCTGCTGAAACTGAAAGATAAAAAGAAACATTGTTTCTTTGTTGTATCTTTTTGTTTATTCATCTACAGATCAAAGGGATGAATTTCAATCTGCAAAAGTCAGTTCAAAACTTTAGCAACCTGTCAAGCTAAAAATAAAATGTTGTTTTGGTTTTTATTAAATGTTCCTCTGTTTAACCCTTATTAACCCTTAATTTACTCTAATCATCCTTAATTCTCTTTATTCTCCTGCTCCATTTAATTATTATTTTCATGCTGATTTTTATTTATTTTTTTCACTTCTATTTTATAAAATATTAATAATTAACTTTTTTTGTTTGCTTAATATTTTTGACACCTTTAACATATATTTACATGTTTTCACATTGAAAAAAAGCGCAAAAAAAAAAAAAAAAATTAAAAATGTAATTTGTAAATAAACTTTTTATTGCTTTGTACCATTGCTGACAGCTGAAGTATAAGCAAAACAGTTGTGGTAGGGATCGGTAATTGGTATCGGCGAGTACTAAAAAAAGTATCCGTACTCGTACACGTCGTAAAAAAAGTGGTATCGGTGCATCCCTAGTTATAACCTCATGACTAAAAACTATAGGAAAATATGAAAGGATTCCATGTATAGATATTTTACATAGTTCTTTTGGTCCAATTTAGAGCAATGTAAGTATGCAAGTATCACACCTGCGGGATCCCTCTAGAATAGCCTTCAACCTCCCCCCCCCCCAGAGAAACTCTTAGGCCCCTTTCACACTGGGGTGGTTTGCAGGCGCTATTGCGCTAAAAATAGCGCCTGCAAACCGACCCGAAACAGCTGTTGCTGTGTCTTCAGTGTGAAAGCCTGAGGGCTTTCACACTGAAGCGGTGCGCTTGCAGGACGCTGGAAAATGTCCTGCAAGCTGCATCTTTGGCTCGCTATAGGAGCGGTATATTTACCGCTCCTATAGCGCCCGGTCCCATTGAAAACAATGGGACAGCGCGCCGAACCCGCCCGCAAAACGCCGCTGCAGCGGGGGTTTGCGGGCGGTATTGACCCTTTTTCGGCCGCTCGCGGGGGGTAAAACCACCCCGCTAGCGGCTGAAATGCGCTGCTAAAACGCCGGTAAGGCGGCGCTAAATATAGCGCCGCTTTACCGCCAGCGCCCCCACCGCTCCAGTGTGAAAGTAGCCTTAGACCCCTTTCACACTGGGGCGTTTTTCGGGCGTTTTTCAGGCGCTTTAGCGTTAAAAAAAAGCGCATGTAAAGTGCCTGAAATAAGCCTCATCTGCAATCCCAATGTGAAAGCCCTGAGTGCTTTTACACTGAGACCACTTTCACACTGAGGCTCTTTTCAGGCGCTTTCATGCTATAAACAGCGCCTAAAAAGCTCACGAAAACGTATTTCCATTAAAATCAATGAACGCTTTCACACTGGGGCAGTGTGCTGGCAGGGCTGTGAAAAACTCCCCTCCCCATTGAAATGAATGGAAAGCTCTTCAAAAGCGCCTGAAAAGCTCTTCAGAAGCGCTCAGTGTTTTTACTGGCAGTTTAGAAGCGCTTCAGTGTGAAAGTGGCCTGAGACCCCTTTCACACTGGGGCGTTTTTCAGGAGTTTTAGCGTTAAAATAAGCGCCTGTAAAGCGCCTGAAAAAAGCCTCAACTGCAATTCCAATGTGAAATCCCGAGTGCTTTCACACTGAGGCGCTGCGCTGGCAGGGCGTCGAAAAAAGTCCTGCAAGCAGCTTCTCTGCAGCGCTTTTGGAGCGGTGAATACACCGCTCCTAAAGCGCCCCTTCCCATTGAAATCAATGGGAAGCGCCTGAAAAACGCCTGCAAAGCGCTTTTGGCAGCAGCGCTTTTGGCAGCAGCGCTTTGTGGGCGCTTTTAACCCTTTATTTGGCCACTAGCAGGGGCTAAAAGTGCCCCACTAGCGATCCAAAAACACTGGTAAAGCCCCACTAGGGGCCCCAGCAGAGGGTTAAGGCAGTGCTGGAAAATAATGGTGGCCACACAAAATATTGGACATTTTCACTTAGGGGTGTACTCACTTTTGTTGCCAGCAGTTTAGACATTAATGGCTGTGTGCATGGGCGTCCGCAGGTAGGGGCAAGGGGGGGCAAGTGCCCCCCCCCCGGAATCAGGGATTGGATCAGGAGTTTGTTCCCCACTAGTTCTTTATCCTAGCGCTGGCGGCCGGCCCTGTCCCCACCCAGAATGAAAACGGGTCTTGCCAGCTGCTGGCCATCATGGACATCCTACTGGCATGCAAGGTACTGTATTGAGTATTACACACACCACTGGGACATAGGGGCACTTGAGGGACTGCAGACGGGGCTAGGGGGTCCCTCTCTCTGACCCCCCATCACCCCTCTCTGTCACCCCCTCTCTCTCTCTGTCACCCCTCTGTCTTTTTCACCCCCTCTCTCTGTCACCCCCCTCTGTCTCTTTCTGTCACCCCATTTCTCTCTGTCACCCCTTTCTCTCTGTCACCCCCCTCTGTCTCACTCTGTCATCCCCCTGTCTCTTTCTGTCACCCCCTATGTCTCTTTCTGTCACCCCCCCTCTGTCTCTTTCTGTCACCCCCTTTCTCTATGTCACCCCTTTTCTCTCTGTCACCCCTCTGTCTCTCTCTGTCATACCCCTGTCTCTTTCTGTCACCCCCTATGTCTCTTTCTGTCACCTCTATGTCTCTTTCTGTCACCCCCTCTGTCTCTTTCTGTCACCCCCTCTCTCTCTCGGTCACCCCCCTGTCTCTCTCTGTCACCCCCCACATGTATACAGTCACTGGTCATCTCTTGTGCCATGTCCGCAGTCTCTTACAGTCTCTTGAGTCATGTATGCAGTCACTGACAGTCTCTTGGGCCATGTCTGTAGTCTCTGACCATCTCCTGTACTACGTCTGCAGTCTCTGACCATCTCCTGTACTACGTCTGCAGTCTCTGACCGTGATAATGACATTTTCGAAAGGGGTCAGAGCATGGGTGACCTTAAAATTATGCCCCCCCTGAAAAAAGTTCTGCGGACGCCCATGGCTGTGTGTTGAGTTATTTTGAGTGGACAGCAAATTTACACTGTTATACAAGCTGTACACTCACTACTTTACATTGTAGCAAAGTGTCATTTCTTCAGTGTTGTCACATGAAAAGAGAGAATAAAATATTTACAAAAAATGTGAGGGGTGTACTCACTTTTGTGAGATACTGTACATAGTTACATTGGTACAAGCTAGACCAGTGTAACTATGTACAACTATCTATACCTCGAATTCTTCTATAACTCATCAAGCGTAGACTGCTGGTTGATGCTCATCAGTAGTGATCAGAAGCCCAACTGCTCCCTTCAGATCACCCCAAAATCCAAAAGCTCTATCTGATATCTGCAGAATTAGAAGATCTTTAGGCCTTATAATTGCTCTTTTAAATGGAAAAGAAATATGTTAAAAATGCCTAATGAGAATGAGAAAATGTTCTTGTGAAATATTCCTTTCTAAGGTGTACTCCTTTCCCGTGCTGATAAATGTTACCATCTTTAAGTGCAATTATCGATACAGGCTTAATGCGAAGATAAAAAATATCACTGCTCTCTTTCCTTAGCATTCCTAGAACATAGAAAATGTCAAAAAAGCGATTTTACGGCTCTTTTCATCATAGAAATACCAAATTACTTTGCAGCCTTTTAATTATTTGGCTCTCAGGCCGGTCCTCGAGGGCCCCTGGAAGAAGAGAACTTGCTCCTATTACTCCCTGAACAATGTCTGCTCATCTTCAGATCACGGAATGATAATTGTCCTAAAGGACTGGTTCTGGAAGGCTTTGAAAAAGCCTCATTCTATGGCACCTAATGATCCGTTTTGGTAATATTTGCAATTCATTGTCTTGGTTCGGTCCAAAAAGAGATGGATGAGCGAGTTTGGGGTGGAGGAACTTGACTGGCCTGACCTCAACCCCATAGAACACCTTTGGGATGAATTGTAGCGGAGACTGCGAGGCAGGCCTTCTCGTCCAACATCAGTGCCTGACCTCACAAAAGCACTTCTGGAAGAATGGTCAAACATTCCCATAGACACACTCCTAAACCTTGTGGACGGCCTTCCCAGAAGTGTTGAAGCTGTTGTAGCTGCAAAGGGTGGGCCAACTCAATAATGAACCCTACGGGCTAAGACTGGGATGCCATCAGTGGCGGCCCGTTTATAAGGGCAAACGGGCGCCGCCCCCTCTCTCCAGCCACCTCTCTATGACCAATGGATAGATTCATGCACTGGCTTGGTTCGGTCCATGAAGACATGGATTAGCAAGTTTGGGGTGGAGGAACTTGACATGCCTGCACAGAGTCCTGACCTCAACCTGATAGAAAACCTTTGGGATGAATTAGAGTGGAGTCTGCAAGCCAGGCCTTCTCGTCCAATATCAGTGCCTGACCTCCCAAATGCACTTCTGGTCAAACATTCCCATAGACACACTCCTAAACCTTGTGGACAGCCTTCCCAGAAGAGTTGAAGCTGTTATAGCTGCAAAGGGTGGGCCAACTCAATATTGAACCCTACGGACTAAGACTGGGGTGCCATTAAAGTTCATGTGCGTGTAAAGGCAGGTGTCCCAATACTTTTGACAATATAGTGTATTTGTATACTCATAATACGGACTTATGATTTGATTTTGGATTTCATTTTGGTATTACATGTAGTGCGGAAAGCTATCTATTATTTCCAAAAACTTGCATGGGGGATGCAAAACCCACTTGAAGCGAACAAAAGCCAGTTAACCATAAGTGTGGGGGGCAGCCCAATACATTAGGGTGTGCCCCCCAAAGCTCACACACTAGACTTGTGCAATTCGTTTAGTTCCGAATTTGTTTTTTAAAGAATTTAGACAAATTCGTTAATTCCGAAAATTTCCGAATTTCTGAACTTTTCAAGTTCCGAAATTACGAATTTGGAATCTCGAATTTTCAAATTTTCGAATTTCCAAAATTACAAATTTTCGAATTTCCGAAATTACAAATTTTCGAATTTCCGAATTACGAATTTCCGAAATTACGAATTTGGAATTTCGAATTTTCAAATTTTCAAATTGTCGAATTTCCGAATTTTCCGATTTTCGAAAATTCGGAAATTCTAAAATTTGAAAATACGAAAATTTGAAAAAAAGGAAAGAAAATCTGTAAAATTCGAAAGAATAACTAACTATTAAATTATAAGTATTGAAACTTCCTTTCAAATTTGGCTGTTAGTGAACGTAACGAATACAAATTTATCTGAAGTTACGAATTATCCAAACTAACGAATGTCGCATCTAAACAAATGGAATGGAACATATTAATAATAAATAATAAAAAGGTTTTATTATTATTATTTATTATTATTAGATTGTTACGTTCCATTGGTTATTTCAGATAATTCGTAACTTCAGATAAATTTGTATTCGTTACGTTCACTAACAGCCAAATTTGAAAGGAAATTCCAATACCTATAATTTAATAGTTCGTTTTCGTAATTTTTCGTAAGTTTTGTAATTCTTTTGAATTTTACAGATTTTCTTTCTTTTTTTCAGATTTTTGAATTTCCGAAATTACAAATTTCGAATTTTCAAATTTTCAAATTTTCAAATTTTCGAGTTTCGAATTTTCAGATTTTCGAAAATTCGGAAATTCCAAAATTTGAAAATACGAAAATTCGAAAAAAAGGAAAGAAAATCTGTAAAATTCGAAAAAAATAACAACTATTAAATTATAGGTATTGAAATTTCCTTTCAAATTTGGCTGTTAGTGAACGTAACGAATACAAATTTATCTGAAGTTACGAATTATCCGAAATAATGAATGCCGCATCTAAACAAATGGAATGGAACAAATTAATAATAAATAATAATAATAAAAATGTTTTATTATTATTATTGTTATTTATTATTATTAGATCATTATGTTCCATTCGTTATTTCAGAAAATTCGTAACTTCAGATAAATTTGTATTCGTTACGTTCACTAACAGCCAAATTTGAAAGGCAATTCCAATACCTATAATTTAACCAGTTAACAACCGGCCCATAGCCGAAAAACGGCTACAGGGCGGTTGCTTAACTCTGGGAGGCCGTTAATTAACGGCCTCACAGAATTCTGCTCTTGCGCGCCCCCTGGTGCGCGCACTCGAGAGCATCCATGATCGCCGGGTCCTAAGGACCCGGCGGATCATGGATCACGGTAAACGGCCGCTCATCGCGGCCGTTTACCACGTGATCGCTCCGTCAAATGACGGAGTGATCACATGTAAGCAAACATTTGATTTCATTTGATGACGCCGGTTCCTCTCTCCTCCTCTCTCTGTACCGATCGGTACAGTGTGAGAGGAGAGGGGGAGGGATCGGTGGCAGCAGTGCTGTGGGCGGGATCTGTAGTGCCCACAGCCTGCTCTGCCACCACCGATCCATCCATCCATCCATGCTCAGCCATCCCTCCATACCCTGCAATACACAGCAATAGCCTGCAGTGTATTGCTGGGTATTGCAGGGTATGGAGGGATGGCTGAGCATGGATGGATGGATTCTCTGCCACCCCCCCCAATACTGTGCCATACCCCCCTATACTGTGCCATACCCCCCTATACTGTGCCATACCCCGCAATACTCTGCCATACCCCGCAATACTCTGCCATACCCCGCAATACCCTGCGATACTCTGCCATACCCTGCGATACTCTGCCATACCCTGCGATACTCTGCCATACCCTGCGATACTCTGCCATACCCTGCGATGCCCTGCCATACCCTGCGATGCTCTGCCATACCCTGCGATGCTCTGCCATACCCTGCGATACTCTGCCATACCCTGCGATACTCTGCCATACCCTGCGATACCCTGCAATACCCTGCCATACCCTGCGATACCCTGCCATACCCTGCGATACTCTGCGATGCTCTGCCATACCCGGCGATACCCGGCGATACTCTGCGATACTCTACCATACCCTGCGATACTCTGCAATACCCTGCGATACTCTGCCATACCCTGCAATACCCAACAATACCCTGCGATACTCGCTACGATCAAAGCCAGGATCGTTTTTTTTTTTATTTCAGGCTTTCCAGCCTAGAGGTGAGATGTGGGGTCTTATTGACCCCATATCTCACTGTAAAGAGGACCTGTCATGCCATATTCCTATTACAAGGGATGTTTACATTCCTTGTAATAGGAATAAAAGTGATCAAAAAATTTTTTGGGGGAAAAAAAAAGGGTCAAACTAAAATAAATAAAGTAAAATGAACAATAAAAATATATATATATTTTTTTAAAGCGTCCCTGTCCCCGTGTGCTCGCACGCAGAAGCGAATGCATACGTAAGTCCCGCCCACATATGAAAACGGTGTTCAAACCACACATGTGAGGTATCGCTGCGAACGTTAGAGCGAGAACAATAATTTTGGCCCTAGACCTCCTCTGTAACTCAAAACATGTAACCAGTAAACAAAATTAAAGCCTATGGGGATTTTTAAGTAGCGAAGTTTGGCGCCATTTCACGAGTGTGTGCAATTTTGAAGCGTGACATGTTGGGTATCTATTTACTCGGCGTAACTTCATCTTTCACATTATGCAAAAACATTGGGCTAAATTTACAGTTTTGTTTTTTGTAAAGCACAAAACATTTTTTTTCCAAATAAAACACGTTCGAAAAATTGCTGCGCAAGTACCGTGCTAGATAAAAAGTTGCAACGACCGCCATTGTATTCTCTAGGGTCTTTGCTAAAAAAACATATATAATATTTTGGGGTTCTATGTAATTTTCTAGCAAATAAATGATGATTTTTACATGTAGGAGAGAAATGTCAGAATTGTCCTGGGTGCTCCAGAACGCCTGATGGTGCTCCCTGCATGTTGGGCCTCTGTATGTGGCCACGCTGTATAAAAGTCTCACACATGTGGTATCGCCGTACTCAGGAGTAATAGCAGAATGTGTTTTGGGGTGTAATTTGTGGTATGCATATGCTGTGTGTGAGAAATAACCTGCTAATATGACAATTTTGTGAAAAAAAAAAAAAAAAATTTAAAAAAATCTTGATATTGCAAAGAATTGTGGGAAAAAATGACAACTTCAAAAAACTCACCATGCCTCTTTCCAAATACCTTGGAATGTCTTCTTTCCAAAAAGGGGTCATTTTGGGGGTATTTGTACTTTTATGGCATGTTAGGGTCTCAAGAAATGAGATAGGCCGTCAGTACTTCAGGTGTGATCAATTTTCAGATATTGACACCATAGCTTGTGGACTCTATAAACTTTCACAAAGACCAAATAATATACCCCAATTTGTACTTATTTTTACCAAAGATATGTAGCAGTATAAATTTTGGCCAAAATTTATCAAGAAAAATTACAAATTTGCTAAATTTTATAACAAAAACGAAGAAAAATTCATTTTTTTTTACTGAATTTTCAGTCATTTTTCTTTTATAGCGCAAAAAATAAAAAACCCAGAGGTGATTAAATACCACCAAAAGAAAGCTCTATTTGTGTGAAAAAAAAGGACAAAAAATTCATATGGGTACAGTGTTGTATGAATAAGTAATTGTCATTCAAAGTGTGAGAGCACCGAAAGCTGAAAATTGGTCTGGTTATTAAGGGTGTTTAAGTGCCCAGTGGTCAAGTGGTTAATAGTTCGTATTCGTAATTTTCCGTAAGTTTCATAATTTTTTAGAATTTTACAGATTTTCTTTCTTTTTTTCAGATTTTCGAATTTCCGAAATACGAATTTCCGAATTCGTGAATTTTATAATTTCGGATTTCCAGATGTCCGGAAATTCGAAAATTTGCAAATTCAAAAATGTGAAAATCCGAAAATCTAAAAAAAAGAAAGAAAATCTGTAAAATTCGGAATAACTTTTTTTTCTAAGATTTGTAAATTCGAAAATTCGGAATTCGAAAATTCGGAATTCGGAAATTCGAAAAAAAAATTGAAAATTCAAAATTCATCATTTCGGAAGTTTGGAAATTCGAAATTCAGAAATTCAGAAATTCGGAAATCTTAAAGTTCGGAAATCCACAAATTCGAAATTCGGAAAATCAAAAATTCGGAAATTTGAAAATCCGAATTTTCGTATTTCCGAATTTCCGATAAAAGCAAAAAAACGAATGAAACGAAAACTAACACATTTTTTATCAGTGCACATGTCTATCAAACACACACGCCTTTCTCTGCAGCCTCAGTGACTTCCTTTTTATTCACAAACTGAAGCATAGTAAACACAGTTTACTATGCTTCAGTTATGAATGGATACAGTGATCGCTGTGTTCACTTCGAAAAGGAAGGGGATGGTAAATTACATATTCAATAGCCCCACCCCCACTCTTCATCCTGAAATATCCCCAGCAGCAGCCAGGAAGAGAGGAGGGAAGCCAGCAGCACTGCGGGGCAGGGGGACAAACAAGGAAGGGACGACGACCCTGGACAGTAGGGAGAATCAGCATCACACATAATGAATGTGGTGTGCCCAGGCACACCCGGCACACCCCTGCGCATGCCTATGCAGTTAACACAGGCCCTAAACCTAACCCCTTGATTGCATTCTCACTTCTTCTGTGCCGGGATCCTGAAGACCAACATTCCGGCACTAGAAGGTTCTGATGCTGGGGTCCCAGTGCTGGAATGTACTGGTTTATGAATTCCATGAGGTTTCTGTGTGTTTCTTCAACACTTTAGCTGTAATCATTGGAAATGACAGAAAACTGTTTGGCTCCCAGCATGCAATCTAATCCTCCCAAGTGGTTCTGTCAGACGCATCGCAAGACTATTTACGTGGTTTTTGATTGACAGCAGGTTGTCATAGTGTTCTTTAGATGCGGTTCCATGCTTTGATTGCACAGAAATAGATCCAAAGGCATAAAAAAAAAACCATAATGCATTGAAGACCTATAATCATATTTTATGTTAACTAACAGAACAAAACCAAAAGAAGCGCTTGTGGATCACAGTACAGTAATCATAGAGATGTGCGCAATTTCAAATTCGTTTGTTACGTTTTCAACATATTCGTTATGTTAGAATGATTCGTTTTCAGAATGTTTTTCGTATATTCTGATTGGTTTGGTACACTCGTTATTTTCAAATCGATCCGAAATTCTAATTCAAAATTCGAAGTTTAGAAGATGGCTATATTAATTTATTTTATTCTATTCTAATACATACAATTTTTTTTCCTATTTTATTCTTTTCTATTCTTTTATTTTCTATTTTATTCTATTCTGTTCTAGTCTATTATTTTATTTTCTATTCTATTTTATTCTTTTATATTCTAATCCGCTCTATTCTATTCTTATTCTATTCTATTCCTTTATTTTTGGTTTGGTATACTCGTTATTTTCAAATCGATCCGAAATTCTAATTCAAAATTTGACGTTTAGAAGATGGCTATATTAATTTATTTTATTCTATTCTATTCTAATGCATACAATTTTTTTTCCTATTCTATTCTTTTCTATTCTTTTATTTTCTATTTTATTCTATTCTGTTCTGTTCTAATCTATTATTTTATTTTCTATTCTATTTTATTCTTTTATAATGTGTTCTGCTCTATTCTATTCACTTATATCCTATTCTATTCCTTTATTTTTGGTTTGGTACACTCGTTATATTCAAATAGATCCGAAATTCTAATTCAAAATTCGAAGTTTAGAAGATAGCTATATTCATTTATTTTATTCTATTCTAATGCATACAATTTTTTTTCCTATTCTATTCTTTTCTATTCTTTTATTTTCTATTTTATTCTATTCTGTTCTAGTCTATTATTTTATTTTCTATTCTATTTTATTCCTTTATATTCTATTCTGCTCTATACTATTCCTTTATATGCTATTCTATTCCTTTATTTTTGGTTTGGTATACTCGTTATTTTCAAATCGATCCGTAATTCAAATTCAAAATTCGAAGTTTAGAAGATGGCTATATTCATTTATTTTATTCTATTCTATTCTAATGCATACAATTTTTTTTCCTATTCTATTCTTTTCTATTCTTTTATTTTCTATTTTATCCTATTCTAGTCTATTATTTTATTTTCTATTCTATTTTATTCTTTTATATTCTATTCTGCTCTATTCTATTCCTTTATATGCTATTCTATTCCTTTATTTTTGGTTTGGTATACTCAGTTCAAGTTCAAATTTTAGAAGATGGCTATATTAATTTATTGTATTCTATTGTATTCTAATGCATACCATTTTTTTACTATTCTATTCTGTTCTTTTTTTTTCTATTTTATTCTATTCTATTCTGGTCTATTCTATTATTTTATTTTCTATTTTATGTTATTCGTTTATATTCTATTCTGCTCTATTCTATTCCTTTATGTCCTATTCTATTCAATTCATTTATTTTCAGTTTCAATCTTTTTATTAAGAGTTCAAATATTAATAGAACATTTTAAGTAGACAAAGTCAAGTACAAAAATAGAACATAGCATAGGCAATGTACGAACAGTGACGACCATAACATATATGAAGAATGAGGGGGTCCAACCATGGACATGGCCACAAGCACTACATTGAAGTGATCAACCATGAACAGTCCCATGTAGTATAAAATATGGAACTATATTTTTGAAAAGGCTAGACCAAAAATGGGCCTTATTTTAGGTCTATGCCTTTATTCTCTATTCTGTTTTATTCCATTATTTTCTATTATATTCCTTTATATTCTGTTCTATTCCTTTTTTTTGTGTTTCAATCAGTTTATTAAGATTTCAAATAGTAATAGAACATTGTAAGTAAACAAAGTAAATTACAAAAATAGAACTGTCAGCATAGGCAATGTACGAACAGTGATGACCGTAACATATGTGAAGAATGAGGGGGTCCAACCATAAAAAGTCCATATGCAAGTATGAGAGACTACATTGAAGTGATCAACCATGAAGAGTCCCATGTAGTAAAAAATATGAAGCTATATTTCTCAAAAATTTCTATTCTATTTTATTATATACTGTTTTGTTTTATGCTATTCTTTTCTATTCTATTCCTTTATTTTCTATTATTTTCTATTCTGTTCTGTTCTATTATATCCTATTATATCCTATGCTATTCTATTCTATTTCTTTATTTTCTATCCTGTTTTATTCTTTTCCTTTATATTCTATTCCATTCTATTCCTTTATGTTCTATTCTATCACAGTGGGGCAAAAAAGTATTTAGTCAGCCACCAATTGTGAAAGTTCTCCCACGTAAAAAGATGAGAGAGGCCTGTAATTGTCATCATAGTCATCATTGTCACATTGCCTCAACTATGAGAGACAAAATGTGGAAACAAATCCAGACAATCACATTGTCAGATTTTTGAAAGAATTTATTTGCAAATTATGGCGGAAAATAAGTATTTGGTCACCTAAAAACAAGCAAGATTTCTGGCTCTCACAGACCTGTATCTTCTTCTTTAGGAGGCTCCTCTGTCCTCCACTCATCTGTATTAATGGCACCTGTTTGAACTTGTTATCAGTATAAAAGACATCTGTCCATAGCCTCAAACAGTCACACTCCAAACTCTACTATGGTGAAGACCAAAGAGTCACACTCCAAACTCCACTATGGTGAAGACCAAAGAGTCACACTCCAAACTCCACTATGGTGAAGACCAAAGAGTCACACTCCAAACTCCACTATGGTGAAGACCAAAGAGTCACACTCCAAACTCCACTATGGTGAAGACCAAAGAGTCACACTCCAAACTCCACTATGGTGAAGACCAAAGAGTCACACTCCAAACTCCACTATGGTGAAGACCAAAGAGTCACACTCCAAACTCCAACTCCACTATGGTGAAGTCCAAAGAGTCACACTCCAAACTCCACTATGGTGAAGACCAAAGAGTCACACTCCAAACTCCACTATGGTGAAGACCAAAGAGTCACACTCCAAACTCCACTATGGTGAAGACCAAATAGTCACACTCCAAACTCCACTATGGTGAAGACCAAAGAGTCACACTCCAAACTCCACTATGGTGAAGTCCAAAGAGTCACACTCCAAACTCCACTATGGTGAAGACCAAAGAGTCACACTCCAAACTCCACTATGGTGAAGACCAAAGAGTCACACTCCAAACTCCACTATGGTGAAGACCAAATAGTCACACTCCAAACTCCACTATGGTGAAGACCAAAGAGTGACACTCCAAACTCCACTATGGTGAAGTCCAAAGAGTCACACTCCAAACTCCACTATGGTGAAGACCAAAGAGTCACACTCCAAACTCCACTATGGTGAAGTCCAAAGAGTCACACTCCAAACTCCACTATGGTGAAGTCCAAAGAGTCACACTCCAAACTCCACTATGGTGAAGACCAAATAGTCACACTCCAAACTCCACTATGGTTAAGACCAAAGAGCTGTCGAAGGACACCAGAAACTAACTTGCAGACCTGCACCAGGCTGGGAAGACTGAATCTGCAATAGGCAGCAGCTTGGTGTGAAGAAATCAACTGTGGGAGCAATTAGTAGAAAATGGAAGACATATAAGACCACTGATAATCTCCCTCAATCTGGGGCTCCACGCAAGATCTCACCCCGTGGGGTCAAAATGATCACAGGAACGGTGAGCAAAAATCCCAGAAACACACGGGGGGACCTAGTGAATGACCCGCAGAGAGCAGGGACCAACGTAACAAAGGCTACCATCAGTAACACCTCGGACCGCCGGGCTAATAGGACAGAGGAGTGGGGCCTCGCGCATGCGCAGTAGGGTTCCTGGCGTGAAGCCGAAAGGCTACACTGCCGGGTTACCTTACCTGCAATGGTGGCGGCAGCACCTGACAGCTGATGGAGACATCAGCTGCGGTGCCGACATCGAGGGACTGCAGGACAGGTAAGTGTCCATTTATTAAAAGCCAGCAGCTGCAGTATGTGTAGCTGCTGGATTTTAATTTTTTTTTTCCTGGAACACCCCTTTAAGCCAGTACATGTCCGGGCCCGTCTGAGGTTTGCTAGAGAGCATTTGGATGATCCAGAAGAGGATTGGGAGAATGTCATATGGTCAGATGAAACCAAAGTAGAACTGTTTGGTAGAAACACAACTCGTCGTGTTTGGAGGAGAGAGAATGCTGAGTTGCAACCAAAGAACACCATACCTACTGTGAAGCATGGGGGTGGTAACATCATGCTTTGGGGCTGTTTCTCTGCAAAGGGAACAGGACGACTGATCCGTGTACATGAATGAATGAATGGGGCCATGTATCGTGAGATTTTGAGTCCAAACCTCCTCCCATCAGCAAGAGCATTGAAGATGAAACGTGGCTGGGTCTTTCAGCATGACACTGATCACAAACACACCAACAAAGGAGTGGCTTCGTAAGAAGCATTTCAAGGTCCTGGAGTGGCCTACCCAGTCTCCAGATCTCAACCCCATAGAAAAACTTGAGGGAGTTGAAAGTCCGTGTTGCCCAGCGACAGCCCCAAAACATCACTGCTCTAGAGGAGATCTGCATGGAGGAATGGGGCCAACATACCAGCAACAGTGTGTGACAACCTTGTGAAGACTAAGCCCCCGTACACACGGTGGGAAATTCAGACGGAAAATGTCCGATCGGACCATGTTGTCAGAAAATCCGCCCGTGTGTGGGCTCCATCTCAATTTGAGATCCTGCTCTCCAATTTTCCGACAACAAAATCCGATCTGACTTTTTCCGATCGTGTGTAGAGAATTCCGACGGACAAAGTGCCACGCATGCTCAGAACAAATTACGAGACCAAAGCTATTGGCTACTAGCCTCTACGTAGTTCCGTCGCACGCAACGAACGTCACCACATTTAGAATGATCGGATTTTCCGACAACTTTGTCCGACCGCGTGTATGCAACACCAGTGTCGGACAAAATCCGTCGGAAAAAATCAGACGGATTTTGTGGTCGGAATGTCCGACCGCGTGTAATATAATGACCACTAAGGCCCCTTTCACACATGCGGACCGTATGTCCGTTTTTCATCCATCCGTTTTCGGATGAAAAACGGACATACATGTACCCCTATGGGATAGCGGGTGTCAGTGGATGAGCATCCGCTGACACCCGATATCGCCTGCCTCCGCTGTGGTCCGATTCTGCAGACAGAGAAAAACCCTATTTTTCCATCCTGATGCAGAGCGGATTAGTGTTCATCCGATCCTCCATAGGAGAGAGCGGAGATCTGTCATCCGCCAGCTCAGCAGGGATCAGCGGAGCGATCCCCGCTGAGCAACGGATGTTCACGGGGCGGATCATTACAGATACGCCCCGTGTGAAAGCACCCTAATGCCGCGTACACACGGTCGGAATTCTCGTCGGAAAAAGCTCTGATGGTTTTCCCGTCGGAATTCCGACGGAATTTCGCTCAAACTGTCTTGCCTACACACGGTCACACCAAATTCTGACGGTCAATAGCACCACGCCTTAAAAAATGTTTGACTGCACTATAAAAGGGAAGTTTAATGCTTCTGAGCATGCGTCAGAATTTTTCGTGTCGGAATTGCATACACACGATCGGAAAATCCGTTAGAAAGGTTTTCCGTCGGAAAAATTAAGAACAGGTTCTCAATCCAAAGTCCGTCGGAAATTCCGACAGAAAAAGACCGATGGGCATACACACGGTCGGAAAATCGGATGAAAAGCTCCCATCGGACTGTTTCAATCGGAAATTCCGACCGTGTGTACGTGGCATTAGTCTCTTTCCCATTTAGAAATGTATGAGTGGGAGCAAATTCCCCCCCCCCCCCTCAAGGAGGAAATATGTTCAAATATGTTCAAAAGTCGTTGTTTGAAAAGGAAACAAAGAATATACTGATGATTCTTGTATTACAAAAGCAAAAGATAAAAGCAAACTTTGTACCATCACCATAAAAATGACAGATCTGTCAATAAAACAGGACACAAATTCAGGGTACCCCCACATTCAAGCAGCAATTTTTAATAGGTAGCCCCATAATATGATATTGCATTATGAAACTTCAACCAGGATGTATACTCCACATACGTTTTCTTCATAGAAATTCATTATATGAACCTCCTGTGGTGTTTTGATGATTAAAAGTTTGATACTTATCTTGTTCTACATTTTATGATAAAACCCAAGGGACATCAAAATATTCCTTTTCTCTGTCAGATCAAACAAGGATGGTAAAGGATCTGTGCGTGGAGGTTCTTATTTATCCAGGTCATGGTATATCTGGTGGTAGTCACATTCCCCTGAAAGGGATTAGAACCCCTGTCGGTTTTGTATTGCTATCTGTGCCCCCATTAGGGAGATTCACCCCTCTATTTGTCCTGTTTACCATAATCATTGAAAGTGAAAGTAAAAAAAAAAAAAAAAAATGTGGGTTGTCCCCAGAAAAGTAATAAAAGGGAAATCTTCCAATGGGGACACTAGTTCTGGTGACCTGGCGGTGCCCAAGGGATTCCCTTAAATTGCAGGGATTTCCTCTCACTTCCTGTTTGGCTATCGGACAGGAAGTAAACGGAATTCTCCACAATGGGACACAGATGTGGGAAAAAATGATCTGCCAGTGGTCAATTACCAGCTACCAGGGTGGGAGGCTTCAGCAAATCCTATCATAAGAATGGGCTGTTTTGTGGGTGTTAACTCTTTATAGCTATGTAGACATGTGCGATTTAGTTTCGTACGAATCAGAAATTCGTACGAATTTTTCAAAATTCGTACGAATCCGAATTACGAATTTTTACGAATACGAATTCTGTACGAAATACGAAATTTTGTTTACGAATTTCGGATCCAAATTATCCGAATCCAAACTACCAAATGATGAATTTCAACTAATATGAAAGAAATTATAGCGCATATAACGAATGATTCGAAAGAATTCGAGATTCAGTATAACGAATATCGACACTCTACGAAAAATAGCGAATTATCCGAAAACGTATTAACGTTACATAACACACAAGTCTATTGTTTATTGTTCACCAATCACTCAGAGGAAGTACGAAATACAAATTTCGTATTCGTAAACTAAATTTCTGATTTCTCACCTCTGAGTGATTGGTGAACAATAGACAATAGACTTGTGTTACTTATGTAACGTTAATACGTTTTCGGATAATTCATTATTATTCGTAGAGTGTCGATATTCGTAATGATTTGTAACAATTCGTATGAAATTCGTATTTCGTACGAATCCGAATTAAATTTCGTACACAAGTTTCGAATTTTTTTTTATACGGAACGAAACAAAACAAAACAAATTTTTTGATGGCCTCCATGTCTATAGCTATGTACTTGTCCTGTGGCAGGGCTACTATCACATGTATGCTGCTATGGAGGCACCAGGAAAAAGTTTTGCCTATAGTTCTATTTTAAGAAGTTTTTTTGAGAAGCTACAAAACATCTTCAGCATTACAGAACAAGTCCAGCTGAATGTGACGAATTACTGTAAGATATGAGGTTATATCAGCCATCCTCAACCAGGGTTCTTTGGATCACTAGGGTAAGGTTCCTCCAAATATTCCTAGATGTTCCTTAAGCTGTGACTGATTGGCCTCCCATTTGATGGTGCCTGCATAGTTCCAGGCACTTTACAGAGTTACCACCATGACATCTGTAGCGCCCACACTTTGCTAATGTGTGCTCTATCAGTGTAAATTTAGTTTTCCAGAACTGTAACAGAGTTCTGGGGGTTAATTGTACAGGTCTTTTACTTTTGGCATCAGTCTGGCTGGGCTGTACTGAAGTTCTGCCTGGTCATAGGTGCAGTGAGGCACCTGTGACAGGCTGAGAACCAAGCCTGGTTGGACGTGTTAGGTACCAATCTTTCCCAGAGCCAATCAGTGGGCGCGTCTGGCCCTGCTGCATGGTCTGGGAAGGGGTATTTAAGGTGCTGAAGTCACGTGTTCAGGGTTCGGCTTGCCCTTCTGTTCCTGGTTCTGGTTCGGACCGGCCCCGTGAGGGGTCCCGGACCCAGGAGCGTCTGCTGTCCCCACAGGTATGGTCGCCCTGACCAGCCCCAGAGGCCCTCATGGTCTGGGGTGGGGATCCGTCCGTTCCCGAGCCTCGGATCTGGCTAGTTCGAGGCCCAGTAACAGAAGGAGGATTCGGAGGCGTCCCGGTGTGCTCTCGGTATTGGAGGGACACGGCAACTCGTACAAGTGACCAGGGGGGGACTCTTCGGAGGAGGGCCAAGAAGCTGGCTGCTCGGTAAGAGCCTGGGAGCTGAGTTGTATGAACACTACAGAATCCACACTTCTCACAGTATCACCAAGAAGGCTGAGAGATCCAGGTACTGTGAGAAAGGTTCCTATTTGTCTTCAATTGCAATCTAGTCTGTGGCAGAGAATTTTGCAAAGTTTCCGGATCACATGTTGGCTGCTAAATCTATGGTTAGAGGTTTATCCAGCAGTGAAGCGCCCAGTTGCGAGTGGCTACTCTCTGGGCTAACTAAAAGGCATTCAGTGGATGTCGGCAGTTCAAAGTGCCTGAGTTTTATCACTCGTGCCCTCTATTCCAACCTGGGACTGTGTTGTTGTTGGATCTTACCCCTGCAAAATAAAATCCTCAAAAAGGACTATGTGTGTCAGCATCTGAAGTTATTGGGTACTAACCCTGGGAACCCTTAGACAACAAAAGACGAGCTACGAGGAGGTAATTGGTAAGCATTGTTGGTCATCTTACTTTAAAAAAGTAATTAGTTAAGTTAAAAATTACTTCTCCCAAAAAGTAATTGCGTTAGTCACTCAGTTACTACATTGGAAAAGTAATTAGTTATGCAGCAAAGTAACTGTGACTTTTTTTTAAATATTCTATACGTGTAACTAAGGGGCGGGTCTAGTATTACTATAACCAAGGGGCGCATTTATTATTATTGTTATATATCGTGTAACCAAGGGGCTGCTCTATTATTACTCTAACCAAGGGGCAGATCTGTTATAGCGTGTAAGCAAGGGGCGGGTCTATTATTATTATATCGTGTAAGGGGCGGGTCTATTATTATTATATCGTGTAAGGGGCGGGTCTATTATTATATATCGTGTAAGGGGCGGATGGCTACAGAAGAGGGCGAATGTTAAATTAATGGGCAGAGCTCGATATATAACAATAATAATAAATGCGCCCCTTGGTTACAGTAATACTAGACCCGCCCCTTAGTTACACGATAGACGCCCCTTGCAGAGTAGCACGAGCATCGGGAGCGTGCGGCATCGCCTCGTACAATTACATGTTAACTGCGTGTCCTGGAAATTTATAGATAGGCAACTCCTATCCTCATATTGATTAGTGGTTCCAAATTATTAATAACTACTGCAGAAGGGAACAGACACAAAAGATACGCTCAGCATCTTTCCAAATAACCGTTCTCCTTTATTATGACGCAAGTGAAGGGTTTATACACATGATTACGTAGGTATCACATTAATATTACAATTGTACGTTTATGGTAACAAGGGGCGTATCATAGGCAGGCTAGTTCTAATCAGGACTCGAAAGAATGTAAACATGTACTGAAAACATTATTAGTGCCGTGTGCACAGTAAGGGCAGTGTGCAATACATACAAAATAGAATACAATTATATACAGAACTTACAAATTTCCATTACATGCGCCTGTGTAGAGTTCAGAGCTGTTTAGGTTCGGCAATTTTCGGAAGCTCCGTAGTCCTTCGTACTGCGCAAGCGATGCGCCTGCGCAGTACAGGGGGTCCTTATCCGGCAGGGGAAATTTTTTGGCAGGACACCAGAATTACACTACTGCCATCTAGTGGCGGTAGATGTAATTGCGGTAACGCCGCCCAAGTAATGGGAACTGAGTTACCATGAGGGGAAAAGTAATCAGTTAGATTACTCGTTACCCTCTAAAGTAACTGCGTTAAGTAACTCTGTTTATTTTAACTCAGTTACTTACATCACTGTTGGTAAGCCCAAAAAGTCAAGGCCGCCCCTAGGGGTTATGGCTGCTACACATTAATGATCCTTTCAGCCAACTATAAGGGGCACATTCTTCTCACTGCTGACCTATGTAATAGACATTTTTTCCCACTGGCCCCCAATGAATTGGTTTTATCAGAGTTTGCCCAGAACCTGAAATTATTATTTCATGGGTTCCTCAGGGGTAAAGAGGTTGAGAATGGCCGGGTTAAAGGATGTATTGCTTTTCCTTCTCTCAGTCATTATTGGACTTCACAAATCCTTCTTGCTATATTTCCTTATTTATCTATTTCTGTGTCTGCAAGCATATGATTGAACATTGTGGAACACAAGAAGGTAATAATGACTGTTTGACACCCATATACAGTACAGTATGTGTTATTACAGCCCATTTCAATTGTCACCTTCACATCCTTTTCCAAGGCTTTCATTGCTCACATCATGCATGTAGCTATTTCAAAACGGTTATGTTCACCCTGCGCCACAATATGCGGTAATCATCCACTATAGCATATGACAATAATCAGTGTGCTCTGCTATTCCCAACAATAGTCTCTCACTCTCTCGTATTTCAAAGAAGACCTCTCATTGAGAGCCTGGAGATCAAATAAATAATTTGTGTGGTTGGGTTGAACCGGACCTTCCCACATACTACAGGGTCATACTGCATTCTCTTTCATTCTCCACCACCATTGCAGATCATTTAAAAGAACAGATATACTTTACCAGAACCTCCAAATGGAGACTTCTTAGTCCATTAGTACCATTATGTAGAATTGCGCCAGCAGAATCGCAATTTGTTTTTCCATAATGCAAGGTCCTTCCTCAACTCGTTGCCTCAATGGTGGTATTAAACAAACACAATTCCTTTGTGCATACAATTTCCCTGTACTTATCTCTACGCAGAGAACTTGGCCCTGGTCTTTTCCTTCTAGTCTCATGCAGAACGTCTTATGCCGCGTATCAGTGTTGCCAACCGTCAGTATTTTTACTGGCAGCCAGTAAAAAACGGGCACTTTTCTCCTGCCAGTAAATGCCAGTAAGAGGAAAATTTTGCCAGTCAAAAATATGGCTGTAATGTTTGGTTTGGGACTGGGCATGCGCAGCTCGGGTCCAGAGCTGGCCGAGACCATCAAAGTGTCTTCTACAGTGTGTTCAGGCGGTACCGGTGGGGGCTGGTCTGGCGGAGGCGGTGCCTGAGCGTTTTGTGTGATGTCATAGTGCAAGGGAGCGAGCGGCCAGAGCCTTGTGTGCGGGTCTGCGGGATGGGAGCAAGGCAAGCTGGGAGCAGGACTGTCAGTGCTGTTTGGACTGGAGGGGACTGAAGGGACCACCTGGCATGGAGAGAGACTGTCACTGTGACTCAGGAGGGGACGCGTTGTGTCAGTGATCTGTGCTGCTGCACACTGCTGTCAGTGTAACTATGAGAGTCAATTTCATGTGTGTGCCACCCATTCTAATTTCCTGTCCCTGAGCCACTTACTATATTGAAAATAAAATAAGAAATATGCTTTTTGCTTGAATATCTACCTTAAAGCGGTTCTGCACTCTGAAAAAATTTTTTTTTTTTTTAGGATGTAATATAAAGTGTGCTTACCTTTATTAGGGGACTCACCTGTTCCATCTTCCATCTCGATCGCCGCCGGTTTTCGTCCGATGAAGTTCCTCGTCTTCTTCTTTAGTGCTGGGGGCCATCTTGCCTGTGGGCATGTGAAACACCCACAGGAACTTTAGATGGCCCAGCATGCACTGCCGTTACTCGCGCGTGCGCAGTAACGGCTCATCTGCCGAGATCTCACGAGATTTCGGCAGATGCGGCCGAAATCTCGGGAGATTTCGGAAGATGTGGCCGAAATCTCGCGAGATTTCGGAAGATGCCCGCACTGACTCCTGGGATCAATGACACCAGATCCCAGGAGACAGTGCGGCGTGACGACGATCGACGCAAGACCCCGCCCGCCGCCGCAGAGGGAGAAGACCGGAAGTCTTCAATTACAAGGTAAGTAAAAAAAAAAAAAAAAAAAAAAACATTTCATTTAGTACTCTTTGCCTGATTTGGAAGGCAAAGAGATTTACTAAATGAAATGAGTGCAGAACCGCTTTAAACCACATTGCTAATTGCACATTATACTTATTTGTAGCCCAAATACTGAAATTTGCACTTAAAACTGTAATTTTGTAACTTTTGGAAATGCCAGTAAAAACGTGGCTGTGCCAGGAAATTTTGGGTGTCATGTCAGTAAATTTCAATCTGGTAGGTTGGCAACACTGCCGCGTATACATGGTCGGATTTTCCGACGGGAAATGTTGGATGTGAGCTTGTTGTTGGAAAGTCCAATCCGTGTGTACGCTCCATCGAACATTTGCTGTCGGACTTTCCGCCAACAAATGTTTGCTAGCAGGTTCTCAAATTTTCCACCAACAAGACTTTGTTGTCGGAAAGTCCGATCGTGTGTACACAAAAGTTCACGCATGCTTGGAATCAAGCAGAAGGAGCCGCATTGGCTTTTGAACTTCCTTTTTCTCGGCTTGATGTACGTCTTGTACGTCACCGTGTTCCCACGTTCGTAATTGTTGGCCAACATTTGTGTGACCGTGTGTATGCAAGACAAGTTTGCGCCAACAACTTTTCGAACAAAAATCCCCGGTTTTGTTGGCGGAAAGTCCGATTGTACGTACGTGGCATAATACTCTATAGCCCCCTTTCTTAGCCAGGGTTTCGTGGAACCCTAGGGCTCTTCCAAAAGTTACTAGGGGTTACTTGAGGAATGAGAATTTTCTTCTCTAAAATCAATAACCAATAACACCAATGATCTTTTTGGCTATCTGTAAGGGAGGAATTATTCTCACTGACCACCAATGTAAGTGGCATTCTTCCTGCACACCACCAATGCAATATAGCTCCTCTCCCACTGACCACCAGTTGGAGATCACCAGAAGCGCCATCTTACCAGTGATCCCCAAGGTAGGTGGATCCTTCTCCCACTGACTACCAATCTAAAGAGGCCCTTCTACATGTACTCTGCAATGCCAAACTAACGTCTCGCTTGCATTTCAAATAGCTCTCACTGAGGAAACATTCCCATTGATCACCAACATAAGCGGCATTCTTCCCGCAGACCACCAGTGCAAATTGTGCCTCTTCGCTCCCACCCTGATCTAAGGGGGAACACTGAGAACTCTGATGTACCGAGAGGACTCTGATGTAAGGTGAAACACTGTGGCCTCTGGTGTAAAGGGGAACTCTGATGTAAGGGGTGCTCTGAGAACCCCGATTTATCTTAGTGTACTCACTCAGAGGCAGGAGAAAGGAGCTCACCCTTTGGCAGTCAGCACCTCTCATCCAGATGTATCTGAGGCTGTTGGACTTCAGATTTCTGGATCCCACTTTTCTTTTCTGAGGCACAGCACCAGGGATTGGAGTGTGGGCAGACACAGAGGGGTAGGAGTGGGAGGAAGAGGAGCATATTGAGCCCTCTCTCCTCTCCCGTCGGTGTGGGGGGGGGGAAGGGGGGAATTGTTAGTGCTGGCTTTGGGCAGTGTGAAAGAGTGTAACATACACTCTCGGCTTACACAACTGCAGCCAGCAACCCGCCTAGGAAGACACAGTCTGGTCTGAATAATGTGTCCGGGTTGCAGGCGGTCTGAAACCCGGACGCATGATTCCAAACCCGAACTGTCCGGGTGAATCCCAGACAGGTGGCAACCCTAAACACACCTCCTGGATTAGTGAGACACGACTTTGAATAAAGGAGCACCGGAGGCAGCGCAGACAGCAGCATTGTCAGTCTGGGGGGGGGCAGTGTTAAATGTATTACAGTTAGGGTTGTCCCGATACCAATACTAGTATCGGGACCGATACCGAGCATTTGTGCGAGTACTTGTACTCGCACAAATGCTCCCGATGCCAGATCCGATACCTAGGAGAGAAAGCAGCCCGGTGCAACGGGAAGTCAGTGGGTGGAACAGCGGAAGTGAGGCTCCGTGTCGACATCGGCAGTTGGACATCCTGACGCCCATTTTGGTACACCCTGCACTCGGCCGCAGTAAGCCAGCAGCGGACATCTTGTTACACCCAGCCCATATAGTTCAGGCTGGGTGTAACAAGATGGCCGCTGCTGCTTTTATGCGGTCGAGTGCAAGGAGTACCAAGATGGGCCGTCGCAGGCAGCCTTTCCTCATGGCATTTCAGTGCCTGCCCATCAGTGCTCATAAATGCCACCTATCAGTGCCCAATGTCCATAAGTGCCGCTCATCAGTGCCAGCCACCTGTCAGTGCCAGCGCCACCTATTAATGCCATCTATCAGTGCCAGCCATCTATCAGTGCCAGCCACCTGCCTGTGCCAGCCACCTGTCAGTGCCATCTGTCAGTGCCCGCCACCTGTCAGTGCCTGCCATCAGTGCCATCTGTCAGTGCCTGCCATTTGTCAGTGCTAGCCATCTGTCAGTGCTCGCCCTCTGTCAGTGCCAGCCACCTGTCAGTGCCTGCCATCAGTGCCATCTGTCAGTGCCCACCATCAGTCAGTGCTCATCAGTGCCACCTAATCTGTATTATGCTTTGAAAACTGTCACATGACATAAAAAAAAGTATCAGTATCGGCGAGTACTTGAAAAAAAAGTATCGGTACTTGTACTCGGTCTTAAAAAAGTGGTATCGGGACAACCCTAATTACAGTATTAGCAGATTTGAAGAAAATAACAAATTGAAGCCACATTCCAGCTCAAACTAGTTACAGCAAAGTTTTTTTTTTTCTTTTTGGATAAAGGTTTTGTAGGAATAAATAAAAGCTGATCATTTTAATCACCCCTGCCAGATGTTAAGTGGTTTGTCTCATCCATGTAAACTGATACATTCTGCTGGAAAGCTTGAGCTTCTGAAAAAACACAGACGTGCTGGCTAGATCACCAGATGAAAATAGAGGAAAGAAAGCCTAAAAAAAGAAAACTAATGTAAGAATTGGTAAGCTGCGATATAATAAATGTTTGCTTTTGAGTCTAATACCGCTTTAATACCACCTAAAAAAAATGGAGTCCCGCTTTAACTGAAACCTACCCGAAATCCTAAGAGAGACTGTACACTCCCTATTGGTTCCCCTCATACAGGGGCGGACTGACCATTCGGCCACTCGGGCACTTCCCGAGGGCCCCGGGCCACTAGGGGGCCCCATCAGGGTTGCCAGCCTCAGTAAAACCAGGGACAGTATGTAAAAATCTGTGGGGTTTTTTTACATCTGTTTCTGAAATGTCCCTAACCGACATCCTTTTGGTCTAAAAATCCTGAGATTATAGCTGCCCCACCTCTCCAGTACCTTCCCAGCCAATAGAAACATGTCTGTGTATACTGTGTGTACATGTATGTGTATACTGTGTGATTGTATACTGTGTGTGTGTGTATACTGTGTGGCCCCATAATATCTGATTGCCTGGGGGCCCCATAATCTCCTATTGCCCGGGGGCCCCATGAGTTGTCAGTCCGCCCCTGCCCTCATACCTTTCTAAAACCTTGCCCCCCTTATACTGTGCCCATAATGCTGGTAAAGCAGACATTATGGGAAACACATTATTTATTTATTTTTTTGCTTGCTATAACTGAAATGGTAAAATCAATTCCGGGCGGAGTTGGTATTTAACAGCACATTAGAGAAAGACATTTAATTAGTCTGTATAATTAATGGCATGGGGGCGGCACGGACAGCTCCGCCTTAAACCCGCCAGGGCGCAGCCTCCATCTTCGGGCGACGAGTACATTTCAATGCCTTTCAGTATTCACCAGCCTCGGGTCTCGCTGCCATTTATCCCGGCGGGTAAAATCCTGACACGTTTGGAAGTGCGCACCGGTCGAGCGCTGTTCTAATTTTTCATCCCGCAACGATTTTCCAGCATTCCAAACGGTAAATTTCTGAACTAACATTCAATAAAATAAAGATTTGCTGACTGGCCGGGAAAGGAGCTGAATAATTACTTCTGCGGGCAGATTCACTAAACTGCAGCAAAAAAGGACAGCCGCTGATTGCATGTTAAACGGATATTAAATCCATGTAAGAGCCGCGGGCGACGCAGATCACCGGGGACCGCGCTATCAGAGCCGGCCAACGTAAAGGTATCACACCAGGACAGCCATAATATAAAAGATGAGGTTGAGTTACAGATCTCTCGGGGGGGTCCAAATAAAAGAAGAATCCCAGGGGTATGAAATTCTTAGAAACCAATTTTGGCTTTAAAAATAAAGACAGATGCTCCGCCGCAGGCTGTAATCAAAGTGTACGGCCTCCGGGGGGCATCAGTCCGTATTTGGAGTCTACTCTGTTATTTTGGAGTTGCTCCAGTGGTTTTGTGCTAATATATACAGTATATATATATATATATACTGTATTGTCAAAAGTATTGGGACACCTTTACACGCACATGAACTTTAATGGCATCCCAGTCTAAAGCCCCATACACACGGTCGGATTTTCCGATGGATTCTGTCCTATCAGACAATGTTGTCGGAAATTCCGACCGTGTGTAGGCACCATCGGACATTTTCCATCGGATTGTCCGACGGACAAAGTCCTATCTCCTGCTCTAAAAATTTTCCGACAACAAAGTCCGATCACACCAATTCCGATCGTGTGTAGCGAATTCCGACGGACAAAGTGCCACGCATGCTCAGATCACATTACAAGACCAAAGCTATTGGCTACTAGCCTCTACGTAGTCCCGTCGTACGCAACGAACGTCACCACGTTCAGAATGATCAGATTTTCCGACAACTTTGTCCGACCGTGTGTATGCAACACCAGTGTCGGACAAAATCCGTCTGAAAAAATCCGATGGATTTTGTGGTCGGATTTTCCGACCGTGTGTACGGGGCATTAGTCCGTAGGGTTCAATATTGGGTTGGCCCACCCTTTGCAGCTATAACAGCTTCAACTCTTCTGGGAAGGCTGTCCACAAGGTTTAGGAGTGTGTCTATGGGAATGTTTGACCATTCTTCCAGAAGGAGCATTTGTGAGGTCAGGCACTGATGTTGGACAAGAAGGCCTGGCTCGCAGTTTTCACACTGATTCATCCCAAAGGTGTTCTATCGGGTTGAGGTCAGGACTCTGTGCAGGCCAGTTAAGTTCCTCCACCCCAAACTCGCTTATCCATGTCTGTATGGACCTTATCCATGTCTTTATGGAGGGGCACACAAGGTGGATTTATATTCTTAGTGGCTATTGAGAAAATATTGTGCCGGGATTTCATCTTTAACAGACCAAAAGGGAGGAAATAGGAGAAGTTGATTGTCGGGGGGTACATAGACTTTAGGAGACAATTTCATGCAAGGCCTCAGATAGTGGATCGCTGTACTCTCCGGATAATTGCCTCCATGCTTCAGTCAGAAGGTCCATTGAGTTTACTTTGGAGTAGATCTGTCAAAAAAAAAAAAAAAAACTAGGACAATCGAACCATGCCTATGATGAAAAATGCACCGTTAGAGGTTACCTTCAATGATAAGTAGATCCAGATATATAGAACATTCCCATTATAAGAAGACTGCGAGATTCCCTTTGAAGTAGATGCAAAGCCTTAAAGTATTAACCCCGAAAGCAAACATTTATTATATTGCAGCTTTCCAATCATTAGATGTGATGGCTGCATTCGTTTACTTTTTTAGGCTTTCTTTCTTCTATTTTCATCAAAAAGTCTGTTGTTTTTCCAAAGAACAAGCTCTCCTCCAGATGATTTTTTGTTTACAGGGATGAGACAAACCATTTACCAGTGACATCAGCTTTTAGTTATTCATGAAAAACCTTTATCCCAAAAGAAAAAGAAAAACTGCTGCAACTTCCGACCACAATACATATATATACATTGTGGTTTACCGGAGTTATAACCCCGGTATTTTTTATTTTTTTTTTTTTCAGCTGGCGATTGGCTTTCTCATGAAAGCAGTCCAAGTGGCTAATTAGCCTCTAGATAGTTTTCCTAAGCAATGGAAGGGAACACCCCCCCTGCTACCCCCTCGCTGGTGTTACAGTTTTTACCGATGCTCCAAAGAATCTAATGGTTTGTTTGCATGGCTGGCCATAGAGATTACCAGAGGCCAGATCGGCTCTGATCGCCTCTGTGATGTTGGAGGACCGGAGCGATGTCATGATGTCACTTCCGGTCTAGGGCGGAAGTAAACAATTTTAGTTTTTTTGTTTTTTATAGCAAAAGATCTTTTTTTTTTTTTAAATCTTCTTTTAACCCCTTGGTGCCAGCTCCTGACAGCCTTTTAAGGGGTTTGGCATTCCGGGAGGCGGGGCGGGGTGGGACTTGTGACCATGTGACCAACGTGATTGGCTGTCATGGCGGACACGTTATTGGAAAGAACTCCCAATTGTAGGAAGCGATTGGGAGCTTTTCATGAGCTGCCAGACTGTGCCGGGAGCGCACAGGGCGCGCGCTCTTGGCAGAGCTCTATCGACGCTAATACACGCAAATATGCGCCCCCTCGGCGATAAGGCCCAGCTGATGAGAGGCCGCATATTTGCGGGCAGTCGGCGCCTAGGGGTTTAAAGGTAGAGGAGAGATTTGGGGTCTTATAGACCCCAGCTCTCTCCATAAAGAGGACCTGTCATCCTTATTTCTATTACAAGAGATGTTTACATAAAAGGAATAAAAGTGATTAATAAAAAAATAAAGGTACAGAGTATAAAAAAAAAAAATGTAACACACCCCCCATCCCTCTGCACTCGTGTGCAGAAGCAAAAGCATACGTAGGTCGCGCACGCATATGTAAATGCGGGGCCATCTTTAACGCGGGGCAAAAGGGGCTGCTGCCCCGGGCCCAGTCATTGGTGTGGGGCCCCAGGGCTGCCCCTTAAGCCTGCACTGCCAGCCAATAGTTGATAAGAGGATTCGGGAGGGCCCAAGAAAACGTTTGCCCAGGACCCAATCAATATTAAGGACGGCCCTGTGTAAACGGTGTATGCCACAAACGTAAGAGCGAGAGCAATAATTCTAGGACTAGACCTCCTCTGTAACTTTAAACTGGTAACCTGTAAAAAAAATTGAAAGCGTCGCCTATGGAGATTTTTTAATATCATAGTTTGTTACGAGGGTCCAGGAGGGTGCGCAATTTTAAAGTATGACATGTTAGGTATCTAATTACGCGGTGCAACATCATCTTTATATTTTAGCAAAGAAATTGGGTTATAGGTTGTGTTTTTTGCATTAAAATTCATTAAAGTGCATTTTTTCCAAGAATTTTGTTTGAAAAAACGCTGTTCAAATATCTTGTGACATAAAATTTTTCAATGATCGCTATTTCATTCTCTAGGGTCTCTGCTAAAAAGAAAAAACTGTTGGTGTCAGTGGAAAGAATAGTGCCCCATTGTTGGTGTCAGTGGAAACAATAGTGTCTCATTGTTGGTGTCAGTGGAAAGAATAATGCCCCATTGTTGGTGTCAGTGGAAGGAATAGTGTCCCATTGTTGGTGTCAGTGGAAAGAATAGTGTCCCATCGTAGGTGTCAGTGGAAAGAATAGTGTGCCATTGTTGGTGTCAGTGGAAGGAATAGTGTCCCATTGTTGGTGTCAGTGGAAAGAATAGTGTCCTATCGTAGGTGTCAGTGGAAAGAATAGTGTGCCATTGTTGGTGTCAGTGGAAGGAATAGTGTCCCATTGTTGGTGTCAGTGGAAAGAATAGTGTCCTATCGTAGGTGTCAGTGGAAAGAATAGTGTGCCATTGTTGGTGTCAGTGGAAGGAATAGTGTCCCATTGTTGGTGTCAGTGGAAAAAAAGGGTCCTATCGTTGGTGTCAGTGGAAAGAATAGTGTCCCATCGTTGGTGTCAGTGGAAAGAATAGTGTCCCATCGTTGGTGTCAGTGAAAAGAATAGTGTCCCATCGTTGGTGTCAGTGAAAAGAATAGTGTCCCATTGTTGGTGTCAGTGGAATTAATAGTGTCCTATCATTGGTGTCAGTGGAAAGAATAGTGTCCCATTATTGGTTTCAGTGAAAGGAATAGTGTCCCATCATTGGTGTCAGTGGAATGAATAGTGTCCTATCGTTGGTGTCAGTGGAAAGAATAATGTCCCATTGTTTGTGTCAGTGTAAAGTGGAAGGAATAGTGTCCTATCAGTGTCAGTGGAAAGAACAGTGTCCCATCGTTGGTGTCAGTGGAAAGAATAGTGTCCCATCGTTGGTGTAAGTGGAAAGAACAGTATCCTATCATTGGTGTCAGTGGAAAGAATAGTGTCCTATCATTGGTGTCAGTGGAAAGAATAGTGTCCTATCATTGGTGTCAGTGGAAAGAATAGTATCCTATCATTGGTGTCAGTGGAAAGAATAGTATCCTATCATTGGTGTCAGTGGAAAGAATAGTGTCCTATCATTGGTGTCAGTGGAAAGAATAGTGTCCTATCATTGGTGTCAGTGGAAAGAATAGTGTCCTATCATTGGTGTCAGTGGAAAGAATAGTGTCCTATCATTGGTGTCAGTGGAAGGAATAGTGCCCTTCAATGGTGCAGTGAGAGGAATAGTGTCCCGCTGTTGTTGTCATTGAGAGGAATAGTGCCCCAAGGGTCAGATAGAGGCAAGCAAGGAGCCACATCCAGCCCCCGGGCCACAGTTTGGAAACCACTGGGCTAGATGATACCAGACGTCCATCAGCCAGGCCAGGAAATAAGGCGGGCTCTATCTGACGTGCTACAGCTGTGAGAAGCTTTGGCCTAACAACTGTTAATATTACAGATTAGCCACATGGGGAGGGCATTGTTTTTAGTGAGTCAGCTGACCCATAGACATTCATTGTGAGGAGGTGCAGTAAAGTAAAACCCTGGTGTAGTGCTGCAAAGCAAGAAGCAGAGCCTGAGAGTGTAATGAGGAAGTGTGGCTGACTTTCTATAGATGTATTATTACACAGTACTGTATACTGTACATAGAGCAATTTTTCACAGATGAACACACATTGATTATTTATATCTGCATTGAGAGGACTGCACCTGCCCCGGGCCGATTGATCTTATCTCAGCAGTCATGGAAAGGTTACTCTACTGCTGAACATACAGAACACTGCCAGAGCGTAAAAAACACAAATCTTTTCATAAAATGTCATTTTCAAAATATTGAGCGCTAAGCTTGGGAAAAATCGATAAAGCTGAACTAAAAATACTTCCAAGGAAATGTTACAGGTACGGCTGAAGATTTGTACTGATTGAGAAGACACCATAGCGCCCCCTTCAGGAACACCCACCAGGACACAGATATGGAGGCAGTTTTGGTGCTCGTTCCGAGGAGCTTATTGTCTCCCTCCAATCACAGCTTAGTGAGTCATTCTCCCGCCACAAACATGCAGGCAGCAAAGTCAGAAATCCCAACCTGCGCTCTTCCTTGAGTCTTTGAGTAACTACAAGTCTGCATGAATCCATTCCTGACAGGTCACAATATACACAAACGTTTCTAGCATTATAGAGCTGTCCCTTAGCTCCAATCCAGTGGTTTCACCTAGGCTCGGGTGACATCATCAGTCTGCTGCAGGCAGAAGAACGCATTTCCACAGTCTCCTCTCCCCCCAGTGACCAGGCTGCAGCATTGTCACTTTATAGCAAGTTACATTTCCTCATTCTCCTCAGTCCAGTGACTTTGCCTTGGCTCAGATGATATCATCAGTCTGCTGCAGGCTGAAAGAAGCATTTATATAGTCTCCTTCCACCCCCTTCCCTTCCAACTTTTTAGCCATCATTTTCCTAGTCTTCTCTTCCCTCTAATTATCAGGTAGCATTGTAACAAATTATTTCCTCAGTCTTCTTTCTCCACCCTCTTCAGTCCAGTGACTTTGCCTAGGCTCAGGTGACAGGATCAGACTGCTGCAGGCAGAAATAAGCATTTCCTCAGTCTCCTTCAACCCCCCAACTTTGTAGCAATCGTGTCCTCAATCTCCTCTCTCCCCAGTGATCAGAATCCAACATTGATACTTTGTGGCAAGTCATCTTTTCTCAGTAATTTAATTTAGTAAAGTAAAATAATTACTGAATCAATGCATCGCGATGCAGCCTTGAACGATTCTGCATCAATGCAGAGAGCGGCTGCATCGCGATTGCATGAATGACGTCATCCTGCCGCGCCCTGCCTCTACTGGGCACTTCCTGCGTACTCTAAAGTTAAAAGAAAATCACTAGCAGCCCCTCTGTTTCATGAATCCTCAATCTCCTCTCTCCAGTGATCACAATCCAACATTGGTACTTTGTGGCAAGTCATCTTTTCGCAGTCCCCTCCCAGTAGGGGTGTTGAAAATAATTGCTGAATCAATGCATCGCGATGCAGCCTTGAACGATTCTGCATCAATGCAGAGAGCTGCTGCATCGCGATTGCATGAATGACGTCATCCTGGCACGCCCTGCCTCTCCTGGGCACTTCCCGCGTACTCTAAAGTTAAAAGAAAATCACTACCAGACCCTCTGTTTCATGAATCCTCAATCTCCTCTCTCCAGTGATCACAATCCAACATTGGTACTTTGTGGCAAGTCATCTTTTCTCAGTCCCCTCCCAGTAGGGGTGTTGAAAAAAATTGCTGAATCGATGCATCGCGATGCAGCCTTGAGCGATTCTGCATCAATGCAGAGAGCGGCTGCATCGCGATTGCACAAATGACGTCACCCTGGCACGCCCTGCGGCCCCTGCCTCTCCTGAGCACTGCCCGAGTACTCTTAAGTTAAAAGAAAATCACTGCCAGCCCCTCTGTTTCACGAATCAATGTAAACTGATGCCTGTAAATAGCTTATTATCTCCAACCTCCGGTGGCTCCCCGCCTCTGGTCTAAAGGCTGCAGCCAGAGTAGGAGACCGGCTGGAGGTCACGTGACCTCCAAAAGATCGGAGATAATAAGGTATTTACAGGCATTGGTTTACACTAACACTTACACCGAGTAGTAAGGATTCATGAAACAGAGGGGCTGGCAGTGATTTATTTTTTAACTTTAGAGTATGCTGGCACAGCTTCTCCTGGGCCTGCAGGGGGCTGTGGAGTGTAAAAGGGGCTGTGGAATGTAAAGGGGGGCTATGGAGTGTGCAGAGGGGTTGTGGAATGTGCAGGGGGGCTGTGCGATGTGCAGGGGGGCTGTGGAATGTGCAGGGGGCTGTGGAAATTGCAAGGGGTTGTGGAATGTAAAGGGGGCTGTGTAATGAGCATGGGGGCTGTGTGGTGTGCAGGGGGCTGTGGAATGAAAAGGGGGGGCTGTGGAATGTAAAGGGGGCTGTGTAATGTGCAGGGTGGCTGTGGAATGTAAAGGGGGCTATGTAATGTGTAGGGGGGCTGTGCGATGTGAAGGGGGTTGTGTGATGTGAAGGGGGTTTGTGTCATGTGCAGGGTGGCTGTGCGATGTGCAGGGTGGCTGTGCGATGTGCAGAGGGGCTGTGGAATGTGCAGGGGGCTGTGGAAATTGCAGGGGGTTGTGGAATGTAAAGGGGGCTGTGTAATGAGCATGGGGGCTGTGTGATGTGCAGGGGGCTGTGGAATGAAAAGGGGGGGCTGTGGAATGTAAAGGGGGCTATGTAATGTGTACGGGGGCTGTGTGATGTGAAGGGGGTTGTGTGATGTGCAGGGAGGTTGTGTCATGCGCAGGGGGGCTGTGTGATGTAAAGGGGGGCTGTGTGATGTAAAGGAGAGCTGTGTAATGAGCGGGGGGCTGTGTAATGTAAAAGGGGGGCTGTGGAATGTGCAGGGGGCTGTGTAATGTAAAGGCCATTTAGTATTTAGGGCAGAGGATGGTGTCAGTAGGGCAGAGGATGGTGTCAGTAGGGCAGAGGATGGTGTTAGTAGGGC
Source organism: Lithobates sylvaticus (assembly GCA_028564925.1). Lineage (NCBI taxonomy): Eukaryota > Metazoa > Chordata > Amphibia > Anura > Ranidae > Lithobates > Lithobates sylvaticus. The sequence goes on from CM053031.1 coordinate 24,581,470, forward strand.
AGAGGATGGTGTCAGTAGGGCACTGGATGGTGTCAGTAGGGCAGAGTTTCGTGTCAGTAGGGCAGAGTTTGGTGTCAGTAGGGCAGAGGATGGTGTCAGTAGGGCAGTGGATGGTGTCAGTAGGGCAGGGGATGGTATCAGTAGCGCAGTGGACGGTGTCAGTAGGGCAGAGGACGGTGTCAGTAGGGCAGAGGATGGTGTCAGTAGGACAGAGGACGGTGTCAGTAGGGCAGAGGACGGTGTCAGTAGGGCAGAGGATGGTGTCAGTAGGACAGAGGATTCTGTCAGTAGGACAGAGGATGGTGTCAGTAGGGCAGAGGATGGTGTCAGTAGGACAGAGGACGGTGTCAGTAGGGCAGAGGACGGTGTCAGTAGGGCAGAGGACGGTGTCAGTAGGGCAGAGGATGGTGTCAGTAGGACAGAGGATGGTGTCAGTAGGGCAGAGTTTGGTGTCAGTAGGGCAGTGGACGGTGTCAGTAGGGCAGAGGATGGTGTCAGTAGGGCAGAGGATGGTATCAGTAGCGCAGAGTTTGGTGTCAGTAGGGCAGGGGATGGTGTTAGTAGGGCAGAGGATGGTATCATATGCTTGTTGTCGGCTGTGTTCAGTCTTTGCTACATGCAGATAAAATAAAAAAATGGAGTTCTTCCGCCTGCTTGGATTTTTGATGAAAACCACGGGCAGTAATTGTGATGCATCGTGGAATCGAATTGTTGACAGGATAATTGTAATCAAATCATATTGTGAGACCAGGGAAGATGCACCTCTACCTCCCATTGATCGAACTCCAGCATTGTCACATTTACTCTCCTCAGTCTCTTCAGTCCAGTGACTGTGCCTAGGCTCGGATGAGTCTGCTGCAGGCAGGACAAAACATTTCCTCAGTCTCCCCCCCACCCCCGTGATCAAGCTGCAACATTGTAACTGTATCAAGTAATTTCCTCAGTCTTCCCCCCACCCCCAATGACCGTGCTGCAACATTGTAACTTTGTAGCAAGTCTCAAGGTGAGAGGCTGCAGCAGGGGCTGATCTGTGTCAGACATTGGTTAACACAAAACAAAGAACTGATTGCAATAACACAGTTGTGTCACCTCTGAGCCGGCATCTCCAACCAGGAAGTAAATGATGACACCTGGATGATGCCTGCACAAAGATGGCGCCATCCTTCCAGAGAGAGAATCAGAGGAAGAATAATAAATATTTGGAAGTGTTACACGTGACTTGGCAGGTATGTAATTGGGAAGAAAAATACATGTGATTGTAGGACCACTTTAAGTAGTACAGTCAGCGCAAAGAAGACAGTCCTGGAATTTTCAGTAGGGCAGTGGATGGTGTCAGTAGGGCAGAGTTTGGTGTCAGTAGGGCAGAGGATGGTGTCAGTAGGGCAGAGGATGGTGTCAATAGGGCAGAGGATGGTGTCAGTAGGGCAGAGGATGGTGTCAGTAGGGCAGAGGATGGTGTCAGTAGGGCAGAGGATGGTGTCAGTAGGGCAGAGGATGGTGTCAGTAGGGCAGAGTTTAGTGTCAGTAGGGCAGAGGATGGTGTCAGTAGGGCAGAGGATGGTGTCAGAAGGGCAGAGGATGGTGTCAGTAGGGCAGAGTTTGGTGTCAGTAGGGAAGTGGATGGTGTCAGTAGGGCAGAGTTTGGTGTCAGTAGGGCAGAGGATGGTGTCAGTAGGGCAGAGGATGGTGTCAGTAGGGCAGAGAATGGTGTCAGTAGGGCAGAGTTTGGTGTCAGTAGGGCAGAGAATGGTGTCAGTAGGGCAGAGTTTGGTGTCAGTAGGGCAGAGAATGGTGTCAGTAGGGCAGAGTTTGGTGTCAGTAGGGCAGAGAATGGTGTCAGTAGGGCAGAGTTTGGTGTCAGTAGGGCAGTGCATGGTGTCAGTAGTTTTTATTATTTTAATTTTTTATATTTTTTTTTAATTTAATTTTTTAATAATTTTTTTACAATTTCTTTAGGAGCCCCGTTAGGGGGCTTTGGTGAAATACCAGGGGTCTAAACCAGGGGAATCTGCAGCAAACTAGGTGATTAGGGTGTGCCCAGACACACCTGGCACACCCTGTGCGCACGCCTGTGTCACAGGTCCTCTTGTCGGAGAACGCTATGAGACCTGAGCCCAGCCATGTACACATTGAATAGTCTCAGATGACTCTTCGCTGCCATTGCCCATCCTGTGCTCCTCCAGGTTTGGCTCCAAGCAGTAAATTGGTGTCTGGGGGCCCGGATCTGCCTGGGAGCGCCCCCCCCCCCTCCCTCCCTCCCCCACCCCTCCCCCCCCAGCGTGAACCATTCTGGATAAATTGTTACAAGGAACAAATTACCGCCGGTTTGTCCTGTCTGTCCGGGGCTATAAAGAAGCGGCCTCCCCGTACAAATTGCCGGTGAATTGTGACTTCCTCACCTTCAGGGGACAGAGTGATGTATGGGATCCAGCGCGCTGGCGAAGCGCACATTACGGCCCATCAACACATTCAATTTAGAGCGCCGGATCTTTTAATGGCGTATAACATCGGGGTGAGGAGCGACGCTTCTGTAATCACAGCACGGCTGAGCTTTCCTAAATCCCCAACCGCCAATTGCCGGGCCTTAGAAGGCGCAGTGCCGGCTGCCGGAGGCTTCATTGTCACCAAGGCCCCATTCACACCTGGATAGTTGGAATCACGGGCAGAATTGCTGCGATTCCGCCTGCGTTTCCAAAGCGCAGGGCAATCGCTGCAAAACGCATTTGGGTGCCATTCACTCTAATTCTGACAAAACGCCTTAAACCTCTTCAATACCGGGCACTTTTACTCCCTTCCTGCCCAGGCCAATGTTCAGCTTTCAGCGCTGTCGCACTTCTTTGAAGGACAATGGCGCGGTTATACGACGCTGCACCCATATGACATTTTTATCATTTTTTTTCTCCACAAATGGAGCTTTCTTTTGGCAGTATTTAACCACTTGATGACCAGGCCTTTTTTGGAACTTTTTGTCTACAAGTTTGAATTATATATTCTTTTAGCAGAGACCCTAGAGAATAAAATGGCGATCGTTGCAATATTTTACGTCTCACTGTTGTTACGCAGCAGTCTTTCAAACGCAATGTTTTTGGGAAAAAATATACTTTTAATGATTTTAAAAACCAGAACACTAAATTTTTTTGTATCATTTTTGTATATTTTTGCTGTACAATTGCGCACGCTCGTGGATTGGCGACAAACTACGGTATTTATTTTATATTATTTATTTTTATGATATTTACAGGTTACCTGTTTAGAGTTACGATGGAAGTCTAGTATCTAGAATTATTGCTCTCACTCTAACAATCACGGAGATACCTCACATGTGTGGTTTGATAACTCTTTATATATGCGGGCGCGACTTACGTATGCGTTCGCTTCTGTGCACAAGCAGGGAGGGATGGGGCACTTTACATTTTTTTTCTTATTTATTTTACCTTTTTGTTTTTTTATTTTTACACTGTCCCTTTATTTTTTTGATTACTTTTGTTCCTATTACAAGGAATGTAATCATCCCTTGTAATAGAAATAAGGAAGACAGGTCCTCCTTATTGAGAGCTCTGAAATTCAATTAAAGAGGGACTTCAGTCCCCATGCTTGGCCCCGCACCTCCTCGGCGATACCGCCATATTTAAAAGTCCAGCACATGTGCAGATGTGCGGAAGAGCTCGGCGCAGCCTTTGGGATCTGGAAGAGACCTACAGCACATCACATGCTCAGCAGAACCAGATTTTCAGGACCTCCATAAGCAGTGGTGTCGCTAGGGGGTGGATTCTGGGGCTATAGCCCTGAATCTGGGCAGGGCCGTTTTTAAGGCAGGGCAAAAAGGGTAGCTGCCCTGGGCCCTGTCATTGTTGTGGGGCCCAAAGCAGCTGCCTCATACTTGCCAACTATCCTGGTTTAAAATTCCCTCGTCCCTTGAGGTTTTAGTCCTGTGCTGTGTCCTAATATCTCAGTGTGAAGTGCTGCTACTAATGCTGCCCAGCTCTGCCCTATTGTTGTGTACAGATGACTCACCTGCACACCCTGTGTTTACATGTAAATTACCGGCATTCATATGTAAATAGCGGCAGCGTTCATATGTAAATAGCGGCAGCCAGCGGCATTGATATGTATATCATGCCCCCCTGAAGTCATATCCACAGTAATCTCTAGCAACCAATTAACAAGCAGAAATCATGTGCTGTAACCTCTAGCAACCAATCAGTGAGCCGTAATGTGTGCTGTAACCTCTAGCAACCAGTCAGTGAGCGGTAATGATACACTGTAACCTCTGGCAACCAATCGCAATAGCTGTCTGATCTCATTCAGTAAACAGATTTTGAGTCTAGCTGCTATTTATTGTATGTCTCAGAGCAGGTGGAGAGCAAAACTGCATGGGGGGGGGCCAAGAAAAGTTTTGCCCAGGGTCCAATCAATATTAAAGACAGCCCTGAATCTGGGGCCCATAGCCCAGAGTCTCTAGGGTGACCAGGGCGGGTGCTGATGCAGAGGGGGATCATCTGATTTCTAATTGGCTGCATTTGTAAATTTAAAAAGCCAATATAAAGGAATAGTAGTGGTAAAAAAAAAGCCCTTGTGGATTTATTTAACCATTTTTTTTGGGTTAATTCTCCTATGAGGGGGTGTGACAGGGGGTGTTTCCTATGCCTACATACATTTGCTAGTAGGTGTCCCTCATTCCCATCTCAAAATGTTGGGAGGTACACGCAGAGTGCACAGCCTATTTGCCTTCAGTAAATCAACCCCATAGCGTTTACCATAGAGCACCTACAAACTTATAAACACTGCCATCTACTGTCTGATGTAGTTGTTGCACAAAATACATGAACAATATATTGCAACACTATAAACGTACAAAAAAAAAGGTAAAAACGACAAAAATGCATCCACAACCAGACAATCTTCAACCACAGCTCTTATCCGATCGATAAATAACACTTATGCCGCGTACACACGGTCGGAATTCTCGTCGGAAAAAGCTCTGATGGTTTTCCCGTCGGAATTCCGACGGAATTTCGCTCAAACTGTGTTGCCTACACACAGTCACACCAAATTCCGACGGTCAGTAACACAGCGGCATAAAACACGTTCGACAGCACTATAAAAGGGAAGTTTAATGCTTCCGAGCATGATTCGAATTGTTTCCGAGCATGCGTCGGAATTTTGCGTGTTGGAATTACTACAGACGATCGGAAAATCCGATAGAAAGGTTTTCAGTCGGAAAAATTGAGAACAGGTTCTCAATTCAAAGTCCGTCGGAAATTTCGACAGAAAAAGACCGATGGGCATACACACGGTCGGAAAATCCGTTGAAAAGCTCCCATCGGACTGTTTCCATCGGAAATTCCGACCGTGTGTACGCGGCATTAGAGAAAGTGGTCAGTTCCTTTAAAAGACTGAGCCATGTATAGAAAGAGGTGGCGGCGTGTCGGATTCTCGCGTGTTCAGCCGATCATTAGAGGTAATTTATATGTCGCAGCGTAAACAGGGACGCGGCTCCTTTCGGCTAATTGGTAAATAGTTCTAATTAATGAGGATGAGAGGATCGCCCTGTAGACCTGCCGAGGAGAAGGATCGTTCTCTATGCCGCTTGCTTGGCTGGAGTCATAAGCAAATCACGGGGACCGATGTACTAAAGGATATGCGCACATGCCGGCGCAACGATCGCTTGTGAGTAAACAAATTGCATGATCGCAGAATTTGTGATACATGCACAGGATACAATGTATATTTTTAATGGTGTTCTATAGCAGAGATGTGCACGACAAAGACATTTTTAATTTTTTTTACTTCAAATTAATGAAATTTATGAACCTCGCAAATATGCGGCCTCTCTGCGTCTTGGCCCTGGTGGCAAGCGACCGCATATTTGCACGCAAAAGCGCAGACGGTGCTGTGCCGAGAGCGCGCGCCTTGCATGCTCTTGGCGCAGTGACCGGCGGCTCATGGAAAGTGGTGGCCCACTGACTTTTACAATCATGTGACAGCCAATCACGGCGGTCACGTGGCCATAAGCCCTGCCCCGCCTCCCGGCATTGCAAACATCTTAAAGGTCCGACGCCAAGGGGTTAAAGTGGCTGTAAACCTCAGACATGTAATCTGAACAAAGCACATCCCTCTATAGTGTGTACTTGTCCCTATCCAAAGCACTAGTGTTATTCTGTCTGTTGTCTAGTTCCTCTGTTATCAGTATGAGCCACTTCTGACAAGTTTTCCTGACACCAAGAGAAACAAAGGTGACAGAGGAGGGAGCCCCTGCACACAGCCTGTGATTGACAACCTCAGCTTTCTTCCTGTGTGCTGTGTGTAGGGGGTGTGTTCCTTCCCTCCAATCAGCTCTCAGACTTCTTGTAGAGTGTGTAACTGCAACTCTCCGCCCCCTTCTTTGTGTGTCTGTGAAAACATTTTTTTACAAGGATGTACAGGAAAAATAGCTGCAGATAAAGAGGTACAACTTATGTAGGGGGATTTGTTTCATCTCTGTGTATCACCTGAGGCCAGACACTTCACTGGGTATATGTGAGGGTTTACAGCCACGGTGATGAGGGTTCTTAACATGAAATTGTGTTTTTGTACCCTAGAATTGAAATATAACTAAAGGGAAATCTTTCTTTTTTGTTTGTTTTGGATATAGTGGAGAGGGATTGGAACCCCTGTCAGGTTTTTACTGCTTTCTGTGTCCCCATTAGGGAGATTCATCCGATTTGTCCTGTTTTGATTAAAAGTGAAAGTAAAAGAAAATCTTACATTTTGGGTTGTCCCCAGAGAAGTAATAGAAGGGAAGTCCTCCAATGGGGACACTAGTTCTGGTGACCTGGGGGGAGGGGGGCATGAGATTTCCTTAATTTGCAGGGATTTCCTCTCACTTCCTGCTTAAGATTATGTGACAGGAAGTGAAGAGAAATCTCCCCAATGGGACACAGATGATGATGCGCGGTCATACAACACTGTACCCAAATGAAATTGTTATAATTCTTTTTCCCACAAATAGAGCTTTCTTTTTGGTGGTATTTAATCACCTCTGGGTTTTTATTTTTTGCTAAATAAACAAAGAAAGATTGAAAATGTTGGGGGGAAAAAAACTTTTTCATAGTTTATAATAAAATTTTGCAAGCAGGTAATTTTTCCTCCTTAACTGATGTGCATTGATGAGGAGGCACTGATGGGCACTGATAGGCTGCATTGATGGGGAGACACTGATGAGGGTACACTGATAGGTGACACTGATGCCTACTGATAGATGCCACTGATAGGTGGCACTGATGGGTCACTGATAAGCAGCACTGATGGGCACTGATAGGTGACATTGATATGCAGCACTGATGGGCACTGATTGGTGTTACTGATGGGCATCACTGATAGGTGGTACTGATGGGCACTGATAGGTGGCATTGATAGGCAGCACTGATGGGCACTAATAGGTGGTACTGATGGGCAGCACTGATGGGCACTGATAGGCAGCACTGATGGGCACTCATATGTGGCACTGATAAGCAGCACTGTTGGGCACTGATAGGTGGCACTGATGAGCACTGGTAGGCAGCCCCCATGGGCACTGGTAGGCAGCACTGATAGGAACTGATAGGTGGTACTGATGGTAACTGATAGGTGGCACTGATAGGCAGAACTCATGGGCACTGGTAGGCAGCACTGATAGGTGATGAGGAGGCATTGGCAGCACTGGTGGGAACTGATTGGCAGCACTGGTGGGTAATGATAGGCAATAAAGAAAGAGGGAGGGCGCACCGACCTTGTGCATTACCAATGGTAAATTGTATTAAAAGCATAAAAACAATTTTTATACTCACAAACGAGCATGTAAAGAGGCTTATCAGTTGGTGAGACTGCCTCTCTAGACACCTGCAACTCAGACCTAATGTTGAGGGGATCAGATGATATCCCAAACGGCTGACGCGTTTCAAAGGCGTACCCTTTTCCTCAGAGCCTAAGGGGTCAATGGCTCATCTCCTCAAGTTACCTCTATATGTATCCACGTGCCCACGCCCCAAACGACACCCACCGAACCAAGTCACACCCATCCACGTGGACTAGCTCCACCTGGTGGCTCAGATTAGTCCCCTGATAGGATAAAAGAGCCCCCATCCAAAATTCTTGGGTGTATTATGGGCAGGGATTAGTGTGGGTATAATTCCCCCCAGAGTGGTCTATATCATGAAAAAACACCCAAGCGCAGGAGATTATTATAGTTTTGTTGGGTAACGATAGGCAGCACTGGTGGGCACTTTTAGAACTGCACTGATAATCAGTGTAGATGTCCCTTTTACACAAGCTGGTTATCGGCTCTCTTCTCCTCTCCTCATGCTGTCAGTGTGAGGAAAGGAATGCCAATAACCGGCCTGTGTTTACATCATGATCAGCTGTGATTGGACACAGCATTTCACATGGTAAAGACCCGTTGGCCCATATGACGCCCTCCCAGAACTGGCTGGCTGCGCTGTAGCCGTCATCTGCCTATAGCGTGGTCAGCAAGTGGTTAATGAGGGTTGCACCGATACCGAGTATTTTCACAAGTACTTGTGAATATGCTTCAATACCCAAAATCAATACCTTTGCGGTGCGATTTGAGCCCATACAAAATGAATGTCATAGTTAGTTATTTCAGCCTGAGTTCACACAGGAGCGGCGCGGGAAACCGCATGCAATTCGGGCAGGAATCGCACCGCATTCCTGTTCAAATTGCATGTGATTCTTTGCAGTGCGATTTGAGCCCATTCATTTTGTATGTGTTCAATTCTCACTGCAAAGGTATTGGTTTCGGGTATGCTTGTTATGGGCGAGTAATTTGGTTGTACTCGCCGGTAAAGAAAACTGTATCAGTGCAGCCCTTGTTTTAACCCCTTCAATACCCGCCCATAGTCATATGACGCCCACAAGGTGGAGCTACCATCCTGGGTGGGCGTAATATGACGTCCTCCCATTCCCGGCCGCCTGGGCGGCGCGCGCGCGCCCCCCGCGGCGTCGCTCGGGACCCGGTGCGGGTGCCCAGCGGCCTCGATGTCCGCCGGGCACCCGCGATTGCCCGTTAAAACAACGGGACCGTGCGGGACCGTGGAGCTGTGTGTGTAAACACACAGCTCCACGTCCTGTCAGCGAGCAGGAGACCGATCATGTGATCCCAGTACGGAGGAACTCCGATCGGTCTCCTCCCCTTAAGTCCCCTCCCCCCACAGTTAGAATCACACCTATAGGGAATACATTAACCCCTGCAGCGCCCCCTAGTGTTAACCCCTTCCTTGCCAGTCACATTTACACAGTAATCAATGCAATTTTATAGCAACGATCGCTGTGTAAATGTGAATGGTCCCAAAAATGTGTCAAAAGTGTCCGAAGTGTCCGCCGCAATGTTGCAGTCACGAAAAAAAAATCGCAGATCGCCGCCATTACTAGTAAAAAAAAAAAAAATGCAATAAATCTATCCCCTATTTTGTAGACGCTATAACTTTTGCGCAAACCGATCAATATACGCTTATTGCGATTTTTTTTACCAAAAATATGTAGAAGAATACGTATCGGCCTAAACTGAGTAAAAAAATTGTTTTTTTTAAAAAAAATGGGATATTTATTATAGCAAAAAGTAAAAAATATTGTGTGTTTTTTCAAAATTGTCGCTCTTCTTTTGTTTATAGCGCAAAAAATAAAAAACGCAGGGGCGATCAAATACCACCAAAAGAAAGCTCTATTTGTGGGAAAAAAAGGACGTCAATTTTGTTTGGGTGTAACGTCGCAAGACCGCGCAATTGTCAGTTAAAGCGACGCAGTGCCGAACCGCAAAAAGTGCTCTGGTAAGGAAGGGTGAAAAATGGCCCGGTGCTGAAGCGGTTAACTAATCGTCAGGCCTAAAATGATTTTTTCAAAGTGTGCACAAAAAGCAAAAATATCTCAGACAGCGAAAGGGTGAATATCACATTAGCTACATTCTCAAAGAATAAGCAAATAAGCGCGCAAAGCCAAGCAGGCGAATGTCGCCGTTCTGCGCCCTAGATTGGCCCAGGCTCTATTCTTTCCCAACTAATTCCAATTTATTTTCTCCTTCAGAAAACGCGGCGAGACTTAGATCCGTGACATGACAAAGATCTTTTTATCCGTTTCCGTAGCTGGCTAAGTTGGCATTACCGTCCAGCTGTTCGCAAAACCGAACGCCATACCGGAGTCATTTGTTACAATTTCAGCCGTGACTTCTCCTGCGTTTGGCGCGGCCCATTGTGCCTAATGGGAACTCCGCAACGGACATTTTATTTCAATTCACCGCGGCGCTCCAAGGCATCGGGAATCCACATTCATCGGGCAGAACAAACCGCCCCGGCGCCACCGCCGCCACGCTTTTCTTTTTCACTAAACTTTGTTTTCTTTGCTGTGTCCAAAAAAAAAATGTCTCATGCGGTGTCACAGTCAGCATTTATAAGCTTGTTAATTAAATCCTGGTTGTTGCGAACGGCGTGATTGATACGGGAAGGTTTTATGGTTTCCCGGTACGGCAGTAAGTCAGCTGGAAGCTGTGGCGAGATCGTCTTTCTTTGCCCCCGTGTTTGTCTTTGCGCTCCGGCCCTATTTTCATCTCGGTGTGACCCAGTTGCTCGGTGTTGTCCCTGTTAATGGTTCCAAGTACCACTTAGGAAGATTACACATGCTTCAGCTGGCCGAGCTCCAGAGAGTTACTGTTGTATTAATTGCGCTGGCTGTGTGGCCGCGGGAGCGCGGGTCAATGTGGCGACCGGATCAACCTCCAGCTTTGAGGGGGTTTTTTTTTCTTTTTACTTTTAAATGCTTGAATGACCCCTAACTTTACCTTTTACTCTCATGCTGGGGAGGAAGTATTGGGCAGCATCTGCCAGCTGAAAACTAACTACTGAGACTGCATTCACACTTTTGAATCGTGGGCAGATTTTCAGCGATTCACCCCCCCCCCCCCCCCCGATTTCAAAGCATCGATTTGTGAATGACAAATCGCGGGACTCACATTGGAGATGCCATTCATCGAAAATCGCGGTGTGAGTCTGCTGCGATTATGGCATGATAAATTGCGCTGCAATCGCGGAAGCCCACATTGCATGAAGCATGTCGCCCAAAAAAGTTCAAGAGCGTCCATGTACGTCCTCCCTGGAAACACACTCCCCACGTGCCCCCCACGGGCGCACATCAGGGCAACATGTTTCCATAGTTTCCTACTGTCCCTGATTTCGAGGGACTGTCCCTGATTGGGAGAAATGTCCCTCTGTCCCTCTTTCCTCCTCATTTGTCCCTCATTTTGGTCTGATCTATATAGTTGTATATAAAATTCACTTTTTATCTTTCAAAAAGTGTTTCCCAGCGCTAAACCTTTCATCCGATTTCTAAATTGCTGCATTTTTACATTTTAAAAGCCAATATAAAGGAATAGTAGTGGTAAAAAACAAGTCCTTGTGGATTAGTTAACTTTTTTTTTTTTGTGAATTCTCCTTTAAGGGGTGTGGCAGGGGGCGTGTCCTATGCCTACATACATTTGCTAGTAGGTGTCCCTCATTCCCATCTCAAAATGTTGGGCGGTATGTGCTTCACGCGATGTGGGTTGCCGCTATTGCAGCGCAATTTATCACCTGCACCACAATGCTAGCTGTCATTCAAATGAATGGCATCTCGAATGTGAGTCCCGCGATTAGTTATTCACACATCGGTGCTGAATCGCCGCAAATCTGCCCACGATTCAAAGCGCTGAAGTGTGAATGCAATTTTAGCGCTGAAGTTTAATCAGCTGCTGTTTTGCCTTCACCTGTAGCCAACATGTTTAAATATATGTTATTGCTGTAGTTACAATTTAGTGTTTTTTAATAACTTTTTTTTTTAATCCATTTTAATATTGAATTACAATTTAATGTATTTTAATATTTTTTGTTACTATTTTCCTACATTTTTAATCTATTATATTGTTGTAGTTACATTTTAACGTTGTTTTTTTTACATGTTTACTTTTTTATTTTATCTATTTTATTGTTGAGTAACATTTTAGTGTTTCTTAATATTGTTTTTGTTATTATTTTTCTACATTTTTAATCTATTTTATTGTTGTAGTTACATTTAAAGTGGTGTTTCCACCAAAAAAAAAAAAAATTGTTTAAAAATCATAAAAAAAAGAAAAAAAAATTATTGGAAAAAATATTTTTTTCTACTCACCTCTAAATAATGCCTGTTGCTAGGGGGTCCCTCGTAGTCTGCCACCTTCAGTGCCCGGGCACTGACATCACTTCCCCCTCGGCGCAGCACAGTCATCTGGGACCTGTCACGTGTCCCAGATGACTGAGCGTCGTATCACGGTGCACGGCACCGCTCGCGCATGCGCAGTGGGTGCCCGGCTATGAAGCCACAGCCGGGGTGCCCACAGTAAGAATGCCGGCGCCGCGAGCGGACCGGGGAACGAGGGGGCGCTTTGTTCCCCCGCATCGCTGGACCCTGTGACAGGTAAGTGTCCGATTCTTAAAAGTCAGCAGCTGCAGTATTTGACTTAAAAAAAATAAAAAATTTAATGGGCACTCCTCTTTAAAAAGTTTTTTCTTACATGTTTAACAATTTTCTTAAACTATATAATATTGTTATAATTACATTTTAATGTTTTTACATTTTTTTTGTTATTATTTTTTCTACATTTTTAATGTATTATATTTTAGATACCTTTCTTCTTTTTTTTTATTGTTATTCTGTTTTATTGTTTTGGTGACCTTTTAATGTAACTGCAAAACAAGAGATTTTACTATGGACACAAGGACTCTCTAATGGTCTGCTCCATATGCATAATCCACCAATACTGTATCTCCTGCAACACGAACATTTCAGAGCCGATTCCAACACATCTCTTATCCTTTCATCCACTCCTGACATAACCCGCCCCGAGGGACTGAGGTCTCTCTATGCATTGAGTGCAACCGTCCAACGAAAGAAAGATCTGCGTGAAGACAAGAGATGTTCTCCACATGCCTGAGGGCCGGTTACATACCATTTTGATGGTTTACTGCATCCTACCCCGATGTAAGTAATATCATTCCAATATAATTTCCTATTTGTGGCTACAAAAACCAAAGATACGCCATTATATAGGGATCCCCCCCCCCTTTCTCTATCCCCGCCTCACTTCTTTTTTCTGCTCTCTTTTTTTTTTCTAGAAAGCAAAAATGATACGAAGCGAATTAGACATCAAACTTTTGTCAAGTTAAATGACACATACCGATGCTGCGAAATTTGATCGGGGCATCCAAGCTCAATAAACTGTAGTCAGGAAATGGTTAATGGCAACCACTCCAGTTGACTTTACTTACCTTTCCATCACTCCCCTGCAATTCCAATGTTTGCCTGCAGCAAAATAAGATACAGTGTTCTTCCAACATTGTTCTATCATTATTTGCATCTCAGCGTCCTACCCAGATGGGAAAGAGCAACACCTTTAAGCACAAAGTACCGTATATACTCGAGTATAAGCCGACCCGAATATAAGCCGAGGCACCTAATTTTACCACAAAAAAAACTGGGAAAACGTATTGACTCGAGTATAAGACTAGGGTGAGAAATGCTTAGCTACTGTAAGTGGAAAAGAGGGTCAACAATGCCCATTTGCAGCCTCACTGTGCCCATTTGCATGCCTCACTGTGCCCATTTGCAGCCATAGGTCCCCCAAACTTCAAACTTGGTAGTTAAGGGTTCCTAGATGCCCCCCTAGCTGCAGCCAAAATTTGTGAAATTTTGCGAAATGACATTGCTGCAGATGGACACAGTTGACCGAATTTGCGGCCCTGTATCTCGGGGACACTTGGTGCTTGGAACCCCAAAGTGGCCCCGAGATACGGGGCCCCAAATTCGGGTCAGAAAATATCAAGCACTTTTCTGCAGCAAAGAATGACATTTTCCTAACCGACTTTTGGGCCCCGTATCTCGGGGCCACTTGGTGCTAGGAACCCCAAAAATATGTTGTAGTTCTAGTTCCACTGGGGTTGCATACCAAATCTGGGGTTCCTAGCATCAAGTGGCCCCGAGATATAGGGCCCCAAAATCGGGTCAGAAAATGTGCTTGACTCCAGTATAAGCCGAGGGGGGCACTTTCAGCCCAAAAAAATGTGTTGAAAAACTTGGCTTATACTCGAGTATATACGGTATGCGCTACCCCTTTAGGAGTTGCTTTTTTTTAGCTAGTTCTTTCCCAGCAGTAAAGAGGCCATCAGTCGCCCAAGCAACATCTCCACACACTCCAGATCCAATGAAACAGTCTAGGGCAGTGGTCTTCAAACCGTGGCCCTCTGCTAGCCTTTATCTGGCCCTTGGGGCACTCTTCCTCCCAATGATATGAGGCACTATTCCTCCCACCAACAGTGGGCAATAATTCTTGCCACTGATACTAATGATGGAAAAGAGAAAGGTCTGGTACTACCCGTGACACACCTCCATCCCTAAACAATACAACAAAGCAGAAATAGCCCATGGGACTTTGAGTGAGACGAGCACGGGGGGGGGGGGGGGGGGGACAAAAAAGTAGAAATAAACATGGTTATATAGTTTATTGAAAACATGAGTAAATATATGGACATACAGTTGTGTTCATAAGTTTACATACCCGGGCAGAAATTATGATTTCTTTCATTTTTCAGAGAATATAAATGATAACACAAAAACATTTCTTTCACTCGTGGTTAGTGTTTGGCTGAAGACATTTATTATCAATCAACTGTGTTTTACTCTTTTTAAATCATAATGACAACAGAAACTACCCAAATGACCCTGATCAAAAGTTTACATACCCCGGTGATTTTGGCCTGATAACTAGGGATGGGCCCGGTGCTCGATGCGAACCCATGTTCGCATCGAGCACCGGGTGTTCGCTCGCTCGGCGAGCCCAGAACTATTTTGGCCGCTCGCATCACGTTCGTGTGATGCGAGCGGCCCCGCAATGCATTGCGGCCGGCGCGGCCGGCGCAGTGCATTGCTGGCTGATGATTGGCCAAGCATGCACTGTGACCCCGCATGCTTGGCCAATCACAGCAACGGAAACTCGAAGAGCCATAATTGGCTACAGGCAGGACGCCTGTAGCCAATTACAGCTCAGGGGCTTTAGTACACGCCCCCTCTTATAAAAGGCCGCCACGCCGTCGGCGCCGGTCACATGCTGTTCCGGCGTAGAGAGAGCAGGATCGTTCTGTGTCACTCTGCTAGATTTAGTTAGAGAGATTTAGTTAGAGAGATTTAATTAGATAGATTCATTTAGAAAGATTCATTTAGAAAGAGGGGCTTGTAGTGTGTTCGTGGCAGGCAGTGGCAGCAAACAGAGCTCCTATATTTTGTTCCCAGAAGCACCTATAGGACTTGAAGTGTGTTAGTCCCATCACACAGAGATCATATATTTTGTTCCCAGAAGCACCTATAGGACTTGAAGTGTGTTAGTCCCATCACACAGAGCTATATTTTCTTCCCAGAAGCACCTATAGGACTTGAAGTGTGTTAGTCCCATCACACAGAGATCATATATTTTGTTCCCAGAAGCACCTATAGGACTTGAAGTGTGTTAGTCCCATCACACAGAGCTATATTTTCTTCCCAGAAGCACCTATAGGACTTGAAGTGTGTTAGTCCCATCACACAGAGCTATATTTTCTTCCCAGAAGCACCTATAGGACTTGAAGTGTGTTAGTCCCATCACACAGATATCCTATATTTTGTTCCCAGAAGCACCTATAGGACTTGAAGTGTGTTAGTCCCATCACACAGAGCTATATTTTGTTCCCAGAAGCACCTATAGGACTTGAAGTGTGTTAGTCCCATCACACAGAGATCATATATTTTGTTCCCAGAAGCACCTATAGGACTTGAAGTGTGTTAGTCCCATCACACAGAGCTATATTTTGTTCCCAGAAGCACCTATAGGACTTGAAGTGTGTTAGTCCCATCACACAGAGATCCTATATTTTGTTCCCAGAAGCACCTATAGGACTTGAAGTGTGTTAGTCCCATCACACAGACCTATATTTTCTTCCCAGAAGCACCTATAGGACTTGAAGTGTGTTAGTCCCATCACACAGAGATCATATATTTTGTTCCCAGAAGCACCTATAGGACTTGAAGTGTGTTAGTCCCGTCACACAGAGCTATATTTTCTTCCCAGAAGCACCTATAGGACTTGAAGTGTGTTAGTCCCATCACACAGAGATCACATATTTTGTTCCCAGAAGCACCTATAGGACTTGTAGTGTGTTAGTCCCATCACACAGAGCTATATTTTGTTCCCAGAAGCACCTATAGGACTTGAAGTGTGTTAGTCCCATCACACAGAGCTATATTTTCTTCCCAGAAGCACCTATAGGACTTGTAGTGTGTTAGTCCCATCACACAGAGATCATATATTTTGTTCCCAGAAGCACCTATAGGACTTGAAGTGTGTTAGTCCCATCACACAGAGCTATATTTTCTTCCCAGAAGCACCCATAGGACTTGTAGTGTGTTAGTCCCATCACACAGAGATCATATATTTTGTTCCCAGAAGCACCTATAGGACTTGAAGTGTGTTAGTCCCATCACACAGAGATCCTATATTTTGTTCCCAGAAGCACCTATAGGACTTGAAGTGTGTTAGTCCCATCACACAGAGCTATATTTTGTTCCCAGAAGCACCTATAGGACTTGAAGTGTGTTAGTCCCATCACACAGAGATCCTATATTTTGTTCCCAGAAGCACCTATAGGACTTGAAGTGTGTTAGTCCCATCACACAGAGCTATATTTTGTTCCCAGAAGCACCTATAGGACTTGAAGTGTGTTAGTCCCATCACACAGAGATCATATATTTTGTTCCCAGAAACACCTATAGGACTTGAAGTGTGTTAGTCCCATCACACAGAGCTATATTTTCTTCCCAGAAGCACCTATAGGACTTGAAGTGTGTTAGTCCCATCACACAGAGATCATATATTTTGTTCCCAGAAGCACCTATAGGACTTGTAGTGTGTTAGTCCCATCACACAGAGCTATATTTTGTTCCCAGAAGCACCTATAGGACTTGAAGTGTGTTAGTCCCATCACACAGAGATCATATATTTTGTTCCCAGAAGCACCTATAGGACTTGAAGTGTGTTAGTCCCATCACACAGAGCTATATTTTCTTCCCAGAAGCACCTATAGGACTTGAAGTGTGTTAGTCCCATCACACAGAGATCATATATTTTGTTCCCAGAAGCACCTATAGGACTTGAAGTGTGTTAGTCCCATCACACAGAGCTATATTTTCTTCCCAGAAGCACCTATAGGACTTGAAGTGTGTTAGTCCCATCACACAGAGCTATATTTTCTTCCCAGAAGCACCTATAGGACTTGAAGTGTGTTAGTCCCATCACACAGATATCCTATATTTTGTTCCCAGAAGCACCTATAGGACTTGAAGTGTGTTAGTCCCATCACACAGAGCTATATTTTGTTCCCAGAAGCACCTATAGGACTTGAAGTGTGTTAGTCCCATCACACAGAGATCATATATTTTGTTCCCAGAAGCACCTATAGGACTTGAAGTGTGTTAGTCCCATCACACAGAGCTATATTTTGTTCCCAGAAGCACCTATAGGACTTGAAGTGTGTTAGTCCCATCACACAGAGATCCTATATTTTGTTCCCAGAAGCACCTATAGGACTTGAAGTGTGTTAGTCCCATCACACAGACCTATATTTTCTTCCCAGAAGCACCTATAGGACTTGAAGTGTGTTAGTCCCATCACACAGAGATCATATATTTTGTTCCCAGAAGCACCTATAGGACTTGAAGTGTGTTAGTCCCGTCACACAGAGCTATATTTTCTTCCCAGAAGCACCTATAGGACTTGAAGTGTGTTAGTCCCATCACACAGAGATCACATATTTTGTTCCCAGAAGCACCTATAGGACTTGTAGTGTGTTAGTCCCATCACACAGAGCTATATTTTGTTCCCAGAAGCACCTATAGGACTTGAAGTGTGTTAGTCCCATCACACAGAGCTATATTTTCTTCCCAGAAGCACCTATAGGACTTGTAGTGTGTTAGTCCCATCACACAGAGATCATATATTTTGTTCCCAGAAGCACCTATAGGACTTGAAGTGTGTTAGTCCCATCACACAGAGCTATATTTTCTTCCCAGAAGCACCCATAGGACTTGTAGTGTGTTAGTCCCATCACACAGAGATCATATATTTTGTTCCCAGAAGCACCTATAGGACTTGAAGTGTGTTAGTCCCATCACACAGAGATCCTATATTTTGTTCCCAGAAGCACCTATAGGACTTGAAGTGTGTTAGTCCCATCACACAGAGCTATATTTTGTTCCCAGAAGCACCTATAGGACTTGAAGTGTGTTAGTCCCATCACACAGAGATCCTATATTTTGTTCCCAGAAGCACCTATAGGACTTGAAGTGTGTTAGTCCCATCACACAGAGCTATATTTTGTTCCCAGAAGCACCTATAGGACTTGAAGTGTGTTAGTCCCATCACACAGAGATCATATATTTTGTTCCCAGAAACACCTATAGGACTTGAAGTGTGTTAGTCCCATCACACAGAGCTATATTTTCTTCCCAGAAGCACCTATAGGACTTGAAGTGTGTTAGTCCCATCACACAGAGATCATATATTTTGTTCCCAGAAGCACCTATAGGACTTGTAGTGTGTTAGTCCCATCACACAGAGCTATATTTTGTTCCCAGAAGCACCTATAGGACTTGAAGTGTGTTAGTCCCATCACACAGAGATCATATATTTTGTTCCCAGAAGCACCTATAGGACTTGAAGTGTGTTAGTCCCGTCACACAGAGCTATATTTTCTTCCCAGAAGCACCTATAGGACTTGAAGTGTGTTAGTCCCATCACACAGAGATCATATATTTTGTTCCCAGAAGCACCTATAGGACTTGTAGTGTGTTAGTCCCATCACACAGAGCTATATTTTGTTCCCAGAAGCACCTATAGGACTTGAAGTGTGTTAGTCCCATCACACAGAGATCCTCTATTTTCTTTGCAGAAGCACCCATAGGACTTCTAGTGTGTTAGTGGCATCACACAGAGCTATATTTTCTTCCCAGAAGCACCTATAGGACTTGAAGTGTGTTAGTCCCATCACACAGAGATCATATATTTTGTTCCCAGAAGCACCTATAGGACTTGAAGTGTGTTAGTCCCATCACACAGAGCTATATTTTCTTCCCAGAAGCACCTATAGGACTTGAAGTGTGTTAGTCCCATCACACAGAGATCATATATTTTGTTCCCAGAAGCACCTATAGGACTTGTAGTGTGTTAGTCCCATCACACAGAGCTATATTTTGTTCCCAGAAGCACCTATAGGACTTGAAGTGTGTTAGTCCCATCACACAGAGCTATATTTTCTTCCCAGAAGCACCTATAGGACTTGTAGTGTGTTAGTCCCATCCCACAGAGATCATATATTTTGTTCCCAGAAGCACCTATAGGACTTGAAGTGTGTTAGTCCCATCACACAGAGCTATATTTTCTTCCCAGAAGCACCCATAGGACTTGAAGTGTGTTAGTCCCATCACACAGAGATCATATATTTTGTTCCCAGAAGCACCTATAGGACTTGAAGTGTGTTAGTCCCATCACACAGAGATCCTATATTTTGTTCCCAGAAGCACCTATAGGACTTGAAGTGTGTTAGTCCCATCACACAGAGCTATATTTTGTTCCCAGAAGCACCTATAGGACTTGAAGTGTGTTAGTCCCATCACAGAGAGATCATATATTTTGTTCCCAGAAGCACCTATAGGACTTGAAGTGTGTTAGTCCCATCACACAGAGATCCTATATTTTGTTCCCAGAAGCACCCATAGGACTTGAAGTGTGTTAGTCCCATCACACAGAGCTATATTTTGTTCCCAGAAGCACCTATAGGACTTGAAGTGTGTTAGTCCCATCACACAGAGATCCTCTATTTTCTTTGCAGAAGCACCCATAGGACTTCTAGTGTGTTAGTGGTATCACACAGAGCTCCTATATTTTCTTCTCAGCAGCACCCACAGGACTTCTAGTGTGTTAGTGGCATCACACAGAGCTCCTATATTTTCTTTGCAGAAGCACCTATAGGACTTCTAGTGTGTTAGTGGCATCACACAGAGCTCCTATATTTTCTTCTCAGCAGCACCTGCAGGACTTCTAGTGTGTTAGTGGCATCACACAGAGCTCCTATATATTCTTCTCAGCAGCACCCACAGGACTACCGACTACAATGGCTGGAAGACCGCCAAGGGGAGGCAGAGCGTGCAGAGCCAAGAACACAGGGCAGGCAGGCTCTGTTTCTAGTGGACGTGGCCGTGGACGTGGTCGTGCATCGTCATCAGCACGTGGCCATGGGACACGCGCGTCTTTGTTTTCGGCAGCTGGACATGTGGAGCCGCATCATGCTGAAGGCTTGGTAGAATGGATGACCAAGCCCTCCTCATCCTCCTCATCCTCTCTCACCCAGGCTCAGGGTACTGGCAGAGCAGCTGCCAACGCGTACTCAATGGCATCATCAGCCACCCCTTCCCTAGACCCACCATGTCCTCCTGAGGAGTCCCCCGAACTCTTTGAGCACAGTGTTGGGTACATGCTCCAGGAGGATGCCCAACGATTCGAAGGCTCGGATGATGATACCCAGCTTGAGGAATCTGGCAGTACTGTTCCACCAGCTGCAGCTTACTGCCAGGTTTGCTCTAGTGGTGAAGAGGGAGGGGATGATGAGGTCACTGACTCCACGTGGGTGCCTGAAGGGAGAGAGGATGAGGAGGAGGACGAGGAGGAGGAGGATGCGGCGTCACATGTACAACGAGGCAGGATGCCCCCTGGAGGCCAGGTAGAGGCCAGCACAGCAACTGTACAACACCGCAGAGCTCCGCCTGTGCAGGGCGCTGCCTCTGCACGTTATCAGAAAAGTTCTTTGGTGTGGGCCTTTTTTGAGACGAGTGCATCAGATCGCACCACTGCTATTTGCAATATTTGTCTCAAGCGTATCTCGCGTGGCCAAAACATCAGCTGCTTGGGCACCACAAGCATGACCAGACATATGTCGACCTGCCATGCAGCTCGTTGGCAGGCACACATAAAAGACCCACACCAAAGAACTAAGCGGACCTCTCCTTGCTCCTCATCAGCTGGGATCTCCATCCCCACTACACCTTCAGTGCTCTCTGAAAGCTGCTCTGAGAGGACTGAAGGTGTAGAATTAGGTGTGTCACAACCAAGTACTTGCAGTACACCGACGTCCGATTGCAGCAGGCAAATTTCCCTGCCCCAGCTGCTGGACCGTAGAAAGAAGTACACTCCCAGCCATCCACATGCCCAGCGGTTGAATGCTAGCTTGGCTAAATTGCTAGCACTTCAACTGCTGCCTTTTCAGTTGGTAGACTCGGCCCCCTTCCGTGAGTTTGTTCAATGTGCGGTTCCTCAGTGGCAGGTTCCCAAACGCCACTTTTTCTCACGGAAGGCGATTCCGTCTCTCTACCGGCATGTGGAAGGCAATGTCCATGCCTCGCTGGACAGGGCGGTCAGCGGTAAGGTGCATATTACCGCTGACTCATGGTCCAGCAGGCATGGACAGGGACGGTACCTTTCTTTCACGGCCCATTGGGTCACTCTATTGGCAGCTGGGAGGGATGCAGGACAAGGTGCAGTAGTGTTGGAGGTTGTTCCGCCACCACGCCTCCAAAACGCTACTACTGCTACTGGTTGTGACACACCTCTCTCCTCCACCCCCTCCTCTTCTTCTTCCTCCAGTGCTCTGTCCTTGGAACCAGCGGTGCTCCGTAGGCGTACAAGGGGCTACGCAAGTACGCAGGCAAAAAGATGCCATGCCGTGCTTGCGCTGGTGTGTTTGGGGGACAGGAGCCACACTGGGCCAGAGGTTCTGGCAGCTCTGCAGGGGCAGGCCGAGAGGTGGTTGACGCCACGTCAGCTTAAGCCAGGAATGGTCGTTTCTGACAATGGCACCAACCTCCTCTCCGCCCTGCGACAGGGGCAGCTCACCCATGTGCCCTGCATGGCTCACGTCCTCAACCTGGTGGTGCAGCGGTTCTTGGGCAGGTTCCCAGGCTTACAGGATGTCCTGAGGCAGGCCAGGAAAGTCTGTGTTCATTTCCGCCGATCTTATAATGCCAGTGCTCGGCTGACTGAACTGCAAAAGGAGCTGAACCTGCCCAAGAACCGCCTAATATGTGACATGCCCACCAGGTGGAACTCAACGTTGGCCATGCTGCAGCGACTGCACACGCAGCAGAGGGCCATCAATGAGTACCTTTGCGACTACGGCACCAGGACAGGGTCAGGGGAGCTTGTTTTTTTTCCCCCACGTCAGTGGAGCATGATCAGGGATGCATGCACTGTCCTCTCACCATTTGAGGAGGCCACGAGGATTGTGAGCAGTGACAGTGCATGCATCAGTGACACTGTCCCTCTTGTCCACCTGTTGGAGCATACGCTGCATGGGATAATGGACAGGGCACTTGAGGCAGAACAGAGGCAGGAAGAGGAGGACTTCCTTGCCTCTCAAGGCCCCCTTTATCCGGACAGTGTTCCTTCTGTCCCACCCATCACACAGGACGAGGATGAGGAGGAGGAGGAGGATTGTGTGAGCATGGAGGTGGAGCTGGTGAAGTTTTAGGATGGGGGGGGGGCGATCATGTCATCCTCAGTGACCCAGAAGACTCCGGACCGCCTCAGCTAACCTACGCTGCATGGCCTCCCTGATCCTGCAAAGCCCGGAAGGATCCTCGTGTTCTTCGGATCAAGGAGAGGGACCATTACTGGCTGGCCACTATCCTTGATCCGCGGTACAAGGGTAAGGTTGCGGACCTTATCTTGCCGTCGCAGAGGGAGCAGAGGATGAGACATCTCCACATCATATACCAGGCTACACATTATCCACCGGGCTCTGCACATCATATACCAGGCTGTACATTATACACAGGGCTCTGCACATCATATACCAGGCTACACATTATACACCGGGCTCTGCACATCCTATACCAGGCTGCACATTATACACAGGGCTCTGCACATCCTATACCAGGCTGCACATTATACACAGGGCTCTGCACATCCTATACCAGGCTGCACATTATACACAGGGCTCTGCACATTATACACATGGCTCTGCACATCATATACCAGGCTGCACATTATACACATGGCTCTGCACATCATATACCAGGCTGCACATTATACACAGGGCACTGCACATCATAAACCAGGCTGCACATTATACACAGGGCTCTGCACATCATATACCAGGCTGCACATTGCACATATCTGCATTCTGCAACCTGTAAATTAGGGGGTGCTGCCGCCGATGACTAAAAAATCAAGTTCAAAGTTTAAAAGTGGGGGGTTCTGCCGCCGACCACCAAAAGTTTAAACAAGTTTGAAGTTGCAAGCTTCAGCTTACCTGCTGATCCTCTCAGGTGGGACGTTGGACTGAGCAGCCAAGTGCCGCCCATGTCCTAACTGAAAGTGCACCCTATGGACGGGCCGCCACAGTATGTAATAGAAGAAGGCAGTTGTGTGACATACAATACAGTATGGAGTAGAAGGAGACAGTTGTGTGGCATACAGCACAGTATGTAATAGAAGGAGGCAGTTGTGTGACATACAATACAGTATGGAGTAGAGGGAGACAGTTGTGTGACATACAATACAGTATGGAGTAGAGGGAGACAGTTGTGTGACATACAATACAGTATGGAGTAGAAGGAGACAGTTGTGTGACATACAGTACAGTATGTAATAGAAGGAGGCAGTCCGCACACTCAGGGCTCCTGGTGTGTCACATTATGATAGCTGGGAGGTACACTGAGCCAGTGCTTGGACAAGGTCATCCAGTGCCCAGGGCGAAATTTGCAAACTGTGCCCCCCCCCCCCCCCCCCCCCCCCCGAGGAGAGATTGGGGCCAATGTATGTAATGTGGAGTTTAAAATCGATGCACAGATATGGGTCTAACAGTGGCAAAGACAAAAATGTCCCTACCTCAGTGGTATCACTAAAAATAAAAAATGGCCTTCCATTCGTGGTGCAATGAAAGGAAAAAAATGCTGCAGTGTCACTATCAGTTTAACGGGGACTGATTGACAACTATTTCAGTGGGTTTGGGAAGTTGGGCTCTGAAGGTGCATGGAACTAAAAGCCTCTAGTGGAGCTCTGAGGTTGGGTTCACACTGGTTTGATGCCAGACATTGCATGTAATTTGCACTGCATTGCTGGGCACATCACATGGGATGTCTGTGCGATGTGAATTCAGCCATACAGTTTGTATGACTGAAATTGCATTGTATTCGCCCCAAAATAGTGCAGGGCCCTTTTTTTGGTCCGCACTGGAATTGGATCACATGGGTGCTCGCAACTATGCGATCCGATTCCTGGACCATTTGACAGTTCGCACTGCGATCTGCAAACCAATCTGGGGGTGACAGTAACTTAACATTGACACCCCCAGTGATTTGCAGATGTCAGTGTGAATCAGTCTGAGATGCGGGAACCGACACTGAATTTTTAGGGTTTCCCGCATCTCACCAGTGTGAACCGAGACTGAGGGAGGAAGGGGCCTGAAAGGGCTTGATACCATGTGTGTCTATCATTGCTGGTGTTTGACAGGTGGTGAGGGGGTAATATTACTGCATAATCAGTTTACATGAACAGGTTTGCGAATTAGATGTGGTGCATATTTGCAGCAAATTTGCACCACTACTAGTGTGAGCTGGCCCCTGGGTGATAACAATAGAATTATAAATAGAAAAAAAAAGTGGAATCAGGGATAAGGAAAGAGTGAAAACATGAAGGCATGGGGTAGTAAGGGCCTGTTCAGCATGTCTGCATTTTATTGCCTCTGGGCTGCATTGCACTGGAAATGGGGCACAAATAAACAATTGTATCCTATATATGCCATTGCAGTGACTGAATTTTCCCGTGTGAAAATAAGCCAGTTACTGCAGTAGAGTGAATGAGCCCCTGCAGTGTTAATAAAGAGCAGAGTAAATAGCTGCAGAGAATGTGCAAGGTGAATGATGATCACAGGATAGTTCCAGAATAGAAAAAGCTAAAAAGTAAGCTGTAATGGAAAGGGTGCCTGTAGCATGTCCAGCGCTGAGATGGGAGGCTGCAGTGAGGTTTGCGGAGGGGAGAGCAGAGATCATAAGAAAAACAGAAGAGATAAGGTGAATGAGGAGATAGGCAGGAAGATCGGTGTAAGGAGAGTCTAATTGCAGGATTGTACTGGGAGAAATGAGCAGACAGAGAGAGGGGGGATATAGGAGGTGAAATTATCGGAGGAGCAAAGTGAAAGTAACTTATCTTAAACAAACACCGGGAAGGAGAGCAAGACGATGCAGTTAACCCATAGCGGCTAGAACAGAGCCGGAGGAGAATAACAGGCACTTCCATCTGCCAGGCAGGACAATCATCTGATGCTCCCAGCGCCCCCTTTTCACACAAATTAACACTGGGCTCAGGGCATGTGTCCTCTCTGCCCACCCCTTGTACCGGCACTGCACTGAGCTGCATGAAGTGTCAGATATGGGGAGAGAGCAGAGCCCAGCCAGCGCAGCAAGTGGATGAATGTCCGCATACTAAAGGGCTGTGTGCTCCGATCCCCTCCTGGCCACCGAAAGTTTTAATAAGTTGCTAGGGGGGGGGGGGGGGGGGATGCTGCTGCCGCCGCAATCAGCTTACCTGCTCCATCTTCTCAGGCAGGACGTTGGACTGAGCCGAGTGCCAACGTCACTTCCTGTGCAAGTATATCCACTAGCCCGGCCGGTCCATCGCCCGGCAGGAAGCTGTGGCGCGCTCGATCGCGCCACAGAGTGAGTTTTTGTGGGGCAAATGAGGTGCCTCGTCTGCAATCTCATGATTGCCATGACGTGGTAATTCCCATCATGCACTGCGTCCGGCGCCCGGCGCGGGGACACAGTGCACATAAGCACATTTTTAAAAACATTTTTTTTTTTTTTGTTTTTTTCAATTTTTTTTTTTTTAACTGGGTGGGGGGGGGGCGGCGCCCGGGCGCCCCCTATGGACGGGCCGCCACTGCATCTCAGGGAGGCCTTGCAGAACGGTCTGTGCAACGCGTTCCCAGAAACTGGGAGGTTACAAACTCCTGGTCCTGGTTGCTGAGGCTTCGGTCAGTATCACCGATGCGTTCAGACAATTTTTTTTTTTTCTCCAGCAACTGCCAGCGCATGATATACATGGGGGGGGGGGGGCAAGGTCAGACTTGGCACCTTTCCCACCGAAAATCCTCTGGCTTACTGGGTCCTGAGGATGGATCACTGGCCTGAGCTTGCCCAGTATGGACTAACTGTGGCCGCCACTTCATATAACCGAATAATTTATAATGTCACATCCCTTCAAGACTGCCTATGCTGATGCTGAGTGACTGTCCTCTTATGTTCACTGACTATCCTCTTCCTCCTCTTCAATGATCCATGCCACCACACCAGTGCCTAAGGCACAATTTTTCAGCCCCTGTTTAACAGGGGCGTGTACATACAATTTTTATAAAAAAATGCTTCGCAACACGTGTGACTGCTGTGCTCCAAGTACAGTATCTGTGAGGGGTTGCAGTGTTGTGGCACCAGCACCAGTGCCTAAGGCACAATTTTTCAGCCCCTGTTTAACAGGGGCGTGTACATACAATTTTTATAAAAAAAAGCTTTGCAACACGTGTGACTGCTGTGCTCCAAGTACAGTATCTGTGAGGGGTTGCAGTGTTGTGGCACCAGCACCAGTGCCTAAGGCACAATTTTTCAGCCCCTGTTTAACAGGGGCGTGTACATACAATTTTTATTAAAAAAAAGCTTCGCAACACGTGTGACTGCTGTGCTCCAAGTACAGTATCTGTGAGGGGTTGCAGTGTTGTGGCACCAGCACCAGTGCCTAAGGCACAATTTTTCAGCCCCTGTTTAACAGGGGCGTGTACTTACAATTTTTTAAAAAAATGCTTCGCAACACGTGTGACTGCTGTGCTCCAAGTACAGTATCTGTGAGGGGTTGCAGTGTTGTGGCACCAGCACCAGTGCCTAAGGCACAATTTTTCAGCCCCTGTTTAACAGGGGCGTGTACATACAATTTTTATAAAAAAAAGCTTCGCAACACGTGTGACTGCTGTGCTCCAAGTACAGTATCTGTGAGGGGTTGCAGTGTTGTGGCACCAGCACCAGTGCCTAAGGCACAATTTTTCAGCCCCTGTTTAACAGGGGCGGGTACTTACAATTTTTTAAAAAAATGCTTCGCAACACGTGTGACTGCTGTGCTCCAAGTACAGTATCTGTGAGGGGTTGCAGTGTTGTGGCACCAGCACCAGTGCCTAAGGCACAATTTTTCAGCCCCTGTTTAACAGGGGCGGGTAATTACAAATCTTGATCTAATAGTTCACAGCAGGGCCCATTCCTGTGCCCACCAAGAGTAACTATGAGGGCCTACAGTCTTGTGGCAACACCGTCCACCACCACCGCCAAAGGCCCAATTTTTTCTGCCCTGTTCATCAGGTGCTTGCAATTACAAATCTTGATCTAATAACTCACAGCAGGGCCCATTCCTGCGCCCACCAAGAGTAACTGTGAGAGCTTACAGTCTTGTGGCAACACCGTCCACCACCACCGCCAAAGGCCCAATTTTTATGCCCTGTTCATCAGGTGCTTGCAATTACAAATCTTGATCTAATAACTCACAGCAGGGCCCATTCCTGCGCCCACCAAGAGTAACTGTGAGTGCTTATAGTCTTGTGGCAACACCGTCCACCACCACCGCCAAAGGCCCAATTTTTCTGCCCTGTTCATCAGGTGCTTGCAATTACAAATCTTGATCTAATAACTCACAGCAGGGCCCATTCCTGCGCCCACCAAGAGTAACTGTGAGAGCTTACAGTCTTGTGGCAACACCGTCCACCACCACCACCACCCCCAATTTTTCTGCCCTGTTCAACAGGTGCATGCAATTACAAATCTTGATCTATTAACTCACAGCAGGGCCCATTCCTGTGCCCACCAGTCTTGTGGCTACACCAACATCTAATAGGGCAAATTTCTGCATAGTATATACGCCAGGCCCCTACTTTCAAACATCCAACTTACAAACGACTCCTACTTGCAAATGGAAAGAGAAAACAGGAAGTGAGAGGAAATCTACCCCTAGGAAGGGAAATTCTATCCTGTTAGATTTAATTTGGGAAAAAGGTATCTCCTCTCTACTGATACTTTATCACCAATCCTTGTTTTAATTAAAACCCCACTTTTCCAAAAACATTTGTCATTGGGACGGAAAGTGAGGTGACATGTTCTGAACAGATGTGCAAAGACAGCAAATGTTACAGGGGTGATAACCCCTCCCTATGTTCTCCAAAAAGCTTAAAAATAGATTTTTTTGGGATGGAGCTACACTTCATAATGTACCTGTTCAGATTCTACTTAAGAACAAACCTAAAGCCGCAAGTGTTTTTAAATGGCTTCTTTTTTTCCTTTACAAATGTCATTTTGTGCAAGGACAGTTCTAAACACGGGAAACACATGCCACTTCACAGGCATACATTTGACACCCCCCAGGTACCATATTTAAAGGAAAAATTTCACTTTTTTTTTTTTTCACTTTATGCATCATTAAAATGACTGCTCCCGAAAAAACGTTAGTTTTTAAAAGTTCTTTTTGCATTGATATATGTCCCCTGGGGCAGGACCCGGGTCCCCAAACCTGTTTTATGACATTAACATGCATATTGGTCGTTGTAATTAGCACTTTTGATTTCGAACGTTCGCGTCCATTATAACGTATAGGGTTCGAAAATTCGCGCGAACTTTCGGTCCGTTCGAAGGTTCTGGTGCGAACCGAACCCGGGGTGTTCGGCTCATCCCTACTGATAACATGCACACAAGTTGACACAAAGGGGTTTGAATTGCTATTAAAAGGTAACCATCCTCACCTGTGATCTGTTTTATTGTAATTAGTGTGTGTGTATAAAAGGTCAATGAGTTTCTGGACTCCTGACAGACCCTTGCATCTTTCATCCAGTGCTGCACTGACGTTTCTAGATTCTGAGTCATGGGGAAAGCAAAATAATTGTCAAAGGATCTGCAGGAAAAGGTAGTTGAACTGTATAAAACAGGAAAGGGATATAAAAGATATCCAAGGAATTGTGAATGCCAATCGGCAGTGTTCAAACTCTAATCAAGAAGTGGAAAATGAGTGGTTCTGTTGAAACCAAACCACGGTCAGGTAGACCAACTAAAATTTCAGCCACAACTGCCAGGAAAATTGTTCGGGGGGCAAAGAAAAACCCACAAATAACTTCAGGTGAAGTACAGGACTCTCTGAAAACATGTGGTGTGGTTATTTCAAGATGTACAATAAGGAGGCACTTGAAGAAAGATGGGCTGCATGGTCGGGTCGCCAGAAGAAAGCCATTACTACGCAAATGTCACAAAGTATCCCGCTTACAATACGCCAAACAGCACAGAGACAAGACTCAAACCTTTTGCCACAAGGTAATTTGTAGTGATGAGACCAAAATTTAGCTTTTCGGCCACAACCAGAAAAACACTACATTTCCACTACATTTGCAAAAATCGCGGCCGCGAATCGCGGCAAAATCGCGGTAAAATCGTGCGACTTTGAAGTCGCACAAGTGCGAAAGGGGCCTTACTCCTACTGCATTTTTCATAATATTTTAAATGAGCAATCCAAAGATTAACAGTAAGGCCCCTTTAAAATCTCCATAGATTATAGGAGAGATTCCCCCGAGATTTAACTCTCTGACAAAAACTAGAACATCTGTTTTGAGGGGATCGATCCTTTAATATATATGACTCGTTGCTGTTTGTGGTTTTGGAGTTTCAGCCCTTGGAAATGGAGATTAAAGCAGCTTTTTTTTTTTCTAAGCAAGAAAATTCAAGCCTGTGCCGGGTTCAGGGCCTCAGTTTGATCCGCGTGTGTGACAATGGGTGACAAGCTCTTGTCTCCTGGGAGAGTGACATTCCTGACAGAAGGTGCCACCGCTGAGCTGTGTATAATCAGACAGCTGAAGCCAATAGATGGTAGGTCAGTGTGCTGCATCCTCTGTCATTGTGTTAATTATCTGCTCACCAGTGACACGGACATTATTTATCTCAGTAAACGATGCTTAGCGCATCAACAACAAGCCGCGTCTATCTCTACCTCCCGCCTCGGACACTTTGTAACTCTCTCAATCTCACTACGGCTATCTCTATCTCTCTTCCATGGCCAACATCCATAGCAGTCTTTTCCCATCAGCAGAATTCATAATTAAAGCATAACTAGATTGTAGATGGAAATGTTCCCCCAACACCATCCATCCATCATGACATCCATTGAAGCAAAGTCCTCAAAATCAATCCTTCTTTCTAAATTTTCACCAAGGCCTCCCTTTTCTTGTTTGTTCCAGGTCTGGTACAAAGATGAGCCCTATGCCATGCCTAAGGACCATATAATGATAGCTCAGACAGCCTGGTTAGTGCGTCTGTGGATTTTGCCCGGCCACTCCGCTGCTTGGTCCAACGTCACCAGATCACCACCCTCTTCCAACCCAACCCAGGTGTCAAAAACGACAGCTTTGCATGGATGGAGTAGCATGGCTCAACTCCCTCCTAGTGAGTGTGCCTGTGGAACCAGCCTGGCCACTCCACTGATAAGTTTCACATTACCAGATCACAACCCTCTCCCAACCCAGCTGTCAAAAACAACAGCTTTGCAGGGATGCAGCAGCGGAGTTCAACTCCATCCCACCAGTTCTAACTAATCTACAGGTTCCAGAATTTCTCCAACCAATACATTGCGAGGCCTCTCTTTCCTGTTGGTTCCAGGCCTGGTTCAAAGATGAGCCCTATGCCATGCCTGGGGACCATATAATGATAGCTCAGACATTCTAGTTAGTGCATCTGTGGAACCTGCCCAGCCACTCCACTGCTTGGTCCAACGTCACCAGATCACCACCCTCTTCCAACCCAACCCAGGTGTCAAAAACGACAGCTTTTTAGGGATGGAGTAGCATGGCTCAACTACCTCCTAGTGAGTGTGCCTGTGGAACCAGCCTTGCCACTCCACTGATAAGTTTCACATTACCAGATCACAACCCTCTCCCAACCCAGCTGTCAAAAACTACAGCTTTGCAGGGATGAAGCAGCGGAGTTCAACTCCATCCCACCAGTTCTAACTAATCTACAGGTTCCAGAATTTCTCCGACCAATACATTGCAAGGCCTCTCTTTCTTGTTGGTTCCAGGCCTGGTTCAAAGATGAGCCCTATGCCATGCCTGGGGATCAGGTAATGATAGCTCAGACATTCTAGTTAGTGCATCTGTGGAACCTGCCCAGCCACTCCACTGCTTGGTCCAACGTCACCAGATCACCACCCTCTTCCAACCCAACCCAGGTGTCAAAAACGACAGCTTTTTAGGGATGGAGTAGCATGGCTCAACTACCTCCTAGTGAGTGGGCCTGTGGAACCAGCCTGGCAACTCCACTGATAAGTTTCACATGACCAGATCACAACCCTCTCCCAACCCAGCTGTCAAAAATGACAGCTTTGCAGGGATGAAGCAGCGGAGTTCAACTCCATCCCACCAGTTCTAACTCATCTATAGGTTCCAGAATTTCTCCGACCAATACATTGCAAGGCCTCACTTTCCTGTTGGTTCCAGGCCTGGTTCAAAGAGGAACCCTATGCCATGCCTAAGGGTCAGGTAATGATAGCTCAGACATTCTAGTTAGTGAATCTGTGGAACCTGCCCAGCCACTCCACTGCTTGGTCCAACGTCACCAGATCACCACCCTCTTCCAAACCCAACCCAGGTGTCAAAAACTACAGCTTTGTAGGGACGGAGTAGCATGGCTCAACTCCCTCCTAGTGAGTGGGCCTGTGGAACCATACTGGCCACTCCACTGATAAGTTCCACATGATCAAATCACCACCCTCTCCCAACCCAGTTGTCAAAAACAACAGCTTTGCAGGGATGAAGCAGCGGAGTTCAACTCCATCCCACCAGTTCTAACTCATCTACAGGTTCCAGAATTTCTCTGACCAATACATTGCGAGGCCTCACTTTCCTGTTGGTTCCAGGTCTGGTTCAAATATGAGCCCTATGCCATGCCTGGGGATCATGTAATGATAGCTCAGACATTCTAGTTAGTGAATCTGTGGAACCTGCCCAGCCACTCCACTGCTTGGTCCAACGTCACCAGATCACCACCCTCTTCCAACCCAACCTAGGTGTCAAAAACTACAGCTTTGTAGGGATGGAGTAGCATGGCTCAACTACCTCCTAGTGAGTGGGCCTGTGGAACCAGTCTGGCCACTCCACTGATAAGTTCCACATGACCAGATCACCACTCTCTCCCAACCCAGGTGTCAAAAACGACAGCTTTGCAGGGATGAGGCAGCGGAGTTCAACTCCATCCCACCAGTTTTAACTCATCTACAGGTTCCAGAATTTCTCCAACCAATACATTGCGAGGCCTCTCTTTCCTGTTGGTTCCAGGCCTGGTTCAAAGATGAGCCCTATGCCATGCCTGAGGATCAGGTAATGATAGCTCAGACATTCTAGTTAGTGAATCTGTAGAACCTCCCCAACCACTCCACTGCTTGGTCCAACGTCACCAGATCACCACCCTCTTCCAACCCAACCCAGGTGTCAAAAACTACAGCTTTGCAGGGATGGATCAGCATGGCTCAACTCCATCCCACTGGGTGATAAAAAATTCCATATGGGTACAGTGTTGCATGACCACGTAATTGCCATTCAAAGTGTGACAGCGCTAAAAGCTGAAATTGGCCTGGGCAGGAAGGGGGTAAAAGTGCCCGGCATTGAACGCACACGCACATGAACTTTAATGGCACCCCAGCCTTAGTCCATAGTGTTCAATATTGAGTTGGCCCACCCTTTGCAGCTATAACAGCTTCAATTCTTCTGGGAAGGCCATCCACAAAGTTTAGGAGTGTGTCTATGGAAATGTTTGACCAATCATCCAGAAGCGCATTTGTGAGGTCAGGCACTGATGTTGGATGAGAAGGTATGGCTCGCAATCTCCACTCTAATTCACCCCAAAGGTGTTTTATGGGGTTGAGGTCAGGACTCTGTGCAGGCCAGTCAGTGCATCTGCACAGCAATGCGGTGCGAATCACATGCGATGTCTGGCAGTGCACTAGTGTGAACGGGGCCTTACAATGAACCCACCAGCATGTCTTTTTATATTCACTAGCGAACATATAACAGCGCACACATTCAAGAATGACGTTTCCTGCAGGGCTAGTTAAAAACACCTGAACATATTCAAAAAATACGGGGGGTTTGGTCACACTATATGGTTATATAGTGCTAAGCCCACTTACTGCGACAAAGTACCCCGAATTAGTGGAGTTTGGCTCCCATGGTTGAGACGCAGGATCTTTCATTCTATTACTAGGGTAGGACCCACTAATTCGGGGTACTTTGTCGCAGTAAGTGGGCTTAGCACTATATAGCCATATAGTGTGACCAAACCCCCGTATTTTTTGAATATGTTCAGGTGTTTTTAACTAGCCCTGCAGGAAACGTCATTCTTGAATGTGTGCGCTGTAATATGTTCGCTATTGCTTGTTGGTCTTATGGCAGCACCATCTTGAATTTAAACGCATTGGTGAGTGCTTCCCAAATATGTTTTTATTTGGATATTCACTGCCGGCAAATTTTCCCGGGGCATGTGTTTGTCTACAGTCTGCATCACAAGTTTTTAATTGAGGATATCTTAGGAGGTATGGGAACCCAATCATCGGGTTATAGTTCCTGAACTCTGAATAAAAAAACTCCATTAATAAAGCTGAACTTCACCCAAAGGCTCCATGCACACTGGACCTCAAAAAAGCTGTTTCTTGACGCCAGATTGCTGGCAGAAAACGCTGGTTGAAAAACATGATTTCTATCAGTGTTTTGCATTGCCATTAATTCACGTTTAGCGGCGCTAGCTTTTAGCAGCGTTTCTCTGCCTCTATTCAAAATCAATGGTTCCCTATGGGAGCCCATTGATTTGCATAGAAGTCGCACCAGAAGTCGGATCATCATGATCCGACTTGCGGTGCGACTTGTGTGCTGAGGATGAAGGGGAACCCCGCCAAAATGAAAAAACAGCGTGGGGTTCCCCCAAAAATCCATACCAGACCCTTATCCGAGCACGCAGCCCGGCCAGGTCAGGAAAGGGGGTGGGGACGAGCCAGCACCCCCCCCCCCCCTCCTGAACCATACCAGCCCGCATGCCCTCAACATGGGGGGTAGTTGCTACAGGCAGGGGGGCCCTGCGCCCCCCCAACCCAAAGCACCTTGTCTGCATGTTGATGAGGGCAAGGGCCTTTTCCCGACAACCCTGGCTGTTGGTTGTCGGGGTCTGCGGGCGGGGGGCTTATCGAAATTTGGGAGCCCCCTTTAATAAGGGGGCCCCCAGATCCCGGCCCCCACACTATGTGAATGAGTATGGGGTACATTTTACCCCTACCCATTCACCTTGAAAAGTGTCAAAAATAAAGCACACTAGACAGGTTTTTAAAGTAATTTATTAGGCAGCTCCAGGGGTCTCTTGCGAATTCGGGGGGTCTCTTCCTTCTTCTTCACGCTCTCCAGTTCTTCTGCCGATGTCCGGTATCTTCTGCTAGGCTCCCCTGCTATCTTCTGCTCTTTTGCCCGCTCTTTTGCTAGCAGTGGCCCGGTCTTCTCCGTCGCTTTCTTCCCTCTTCTCTTCTTCCGATGTTGACACAATGCTCCCTCCCGCTGTAATGCCGGGTGTGCACGGTGCGCGACGACATATTGGCATGGGGCATGGCCACCGGGTGATGTCATACGGTGAACCCGCCCCTTATGACGTCACCGTCTCATCATGCCCCGGGTGGTGACGTCATAAGGGGGCAGGGTCACCAGATGACATCACCCGTTGAGCAGAGGGAGAGAAGAGAAGAGGGAAGAAGGTGACGGAGGTGATCAAATACCACCAAAGAAAGCTCTATTTGTGGGGAAAAAAGAATGTAAATTTTATGTGTGTACAGCATCGCATGACAGTGTATGAAATCTTCACCGTGGACAGTGTGTGAGCAATGAAGAGAAAATGTTTGTCCCGATTGTAATAGTGCTGAATGCTTTATTCATATGGCGTTATCAGTGTGATTAGCCAGGTACGGGCTGTTAGACAGGACCAGCTGTTCCCCATGTAGGAGTCCCATGTTATCCTGACTCAGCACCAGCCATCTGCAAACATCCTCCAAGATAATAGGCACAGCTACTGATCCTACTGACAGGCGATGCCAACAAGGGGGCACGTAAGTCCGACACCCCACTGTGTCTATCTGTACACTCTCTGGCTCGTGTCACCTCGACTGCAGTGACATCAGCCTGGAAACAGTTGTGATGTACAGCTAGGAACCAAGCCACCTCCAAATGTACCTTTTATTAAAGTAGACCACTATATTACCTTTACACACACGTTAGTGTCACAAGGTCTCAGGGGTGAATGGGGAGCAGGTGTGTTAAATTTGGTGTTATCACTCTCACTCTCTCATACTGGTCACTGGAAGTTCAACATCGCACCTCATGGCAAAGAACTCTCTGAGGATCTGAAAAAAATAAATGTTGCTCTACATAAAGCTGGCCTAGGCTATAAGAAGATTGCCAAGACCATGAAACTGAGCTGCAGCACAATGGCCAAGACCATACAGCGGTTTAACAGGACAGGTTCCACTCAGAACAGGCCACGCCATGGTCGACCAAGGAGGCTGAGTGCACGTGCTCAGTGTCATATCCAGAGGTTGTCTTCGGGAAATAGATGTATTAGTGCTGCCAGCATTGCTGCAGAGGTTGAAGGGGTGGGGGGGTCAGCCTGTCAGTGCTCAGACCATACGCCGCACACTGCATCAATGTGGTCTGCATGGCTCTCATCCCAGAAGGAAGCCTCTTCTAAAGATGATGCACAAGAAAGCCTGCAAAATAGTTTGCTGAAGACAAGCAGACTAAGGACATGGATTACTGGAACCATGTCCTGTGGTCTGATGAGACCAAGATAAACTTATTTGGTTCAGATGGTGTCAGGCGTGTGTGGCGGCAACCAGGTGAGGAGGACAAAGACAAGTGTGTCTTGTCTACAGTCAAGCATGGTGGTGGGAGTGTCATGGTCTGGGGCTACAAGAGTGCTGCCGGCACTGGGGAGCTACAGATCATTGAGGGAACCATGAATGTCAACATGTACTGTGACATACTGAAGCAGAGAATGATCCCCTCCCTTCAGAGACTGGGCCTCAGGGCAGTATTCCAACACAACGACCCCAAACACACCTCCAAGACGACCACTGCCTTGCTAAAGAAGCTGAGGGTAAAGGTGATGGACTGGCCAAGCATGTCTCAAGACCTAAACCCTATTGAGCATCTGTGGGACTTCCTCAAACGGAAGGTGGAGGAGAGCAAGGTCTCTAACTTCCACCAGCTCAGTGATGTCATCATGGAGGAGTGGAAGAGGACTTCAGTGGTAACCTGTGAAGCTCTGGTGAACTCCATGCCCAAGAGGGTTAAGGCGGTGCTGGAAAATAATGGTGGCCACACAAAATATTGACACTTTGGGCCCAATTTGGACATTTTCCCTTAGGGGTGTACTCACTTTTGTTGCCAGCGGTTTAGACATTAATGGCTGTGTGTTGAGTTATTTTGAGGGGACAGCAATTTTACACTGTTATACAAGCTGTACACTCACTACTTTACATTGTAGCAAAGTGTCATTTCTTCAGTGTTGTCACATGAAAAGATATAAATAAATATATTTACAAAAATGTGAGGGGTGTACTCACTTTTGTGAGATACTGTGAATCCCTGTGCCAGTGCAGTTCTTGGTTGTGTTTACAAATGTCAGGCACAGGTCAGCCCCGGTTCCAACCCCCCCACCCCCCCACCCCACCTCTTGACTTGCTACACAGTTAAATTGTAGCAGTCTGATTACTGGGAGGAGAGGTGACTGAGGACATACTTCCTCCTGCCTACAGCATATTGATGACATCATCTCAGCCTAGGCAAAGTCACTGGACTCGCTCAAGGATTACCTTTTTTTTTTTTTAAAGGTGACCTTTTTTGAGACACAATACTATTCTGTTACAAATGCCGCTTTATGCATTGCCAATACCCCCTTAGACCCAGTCTGTCTGGTCAGAATGGTCACCTGCTGACGTGGCGCCATCCACAGGCAACTTAAAGGGGTGTTGCCACCAAAAAAAAAAAATTTGGCTTAAAAATCATAAAAAAAAAAAAAAAAAATTTTTTTACTCACCTCTAAATGCCTGTTGCTAGGGGGTCCCTCGTAGTCTGCCACCTTCATTGCCCGGGCACTGACATCACTTCCCGTAGGCGCCGCACAGTCATTTGGGACCTGTCATGTGTCCCAGATGAGTGAGCGTCGAATCATGGCGCACGGCGCTGCTCGCGCCAGCGCAGTGTGTGCCCGGCTGGGAAGCCACAGCCGGGTGCCCACATTAAGAATGCCGGCGCCGCGAGCAGAGCGGGGAACGAGGGGGGGGGTCTCGTTCCCCTGCATCACTGGACCCCGGGACAGGTAAGTGTCCATTTATTAAAAGTCAGCAACTGCCGTATTTGTAGCTGCTGACTTTTACAAATTTTTTTTTTTGTGGGCCCTCCTCTTTAACTCCTCAATATACGACACAGAAGTCAAATCCAACTTAAAGCGTAACTTAACAAAAAAAGAAAACTTTACTCTTAACCACTTAAGGACCACCTCCTGCACATTTACGTCAGCAGAATGTCACGACTGGGCACATGAACGTACAGGTACATTGCTCTTTAAGAGCCCAGCCGTGGGTCGTGCGAGCGCCACCGGCAGCACCCTCACGACCCTGTCCTGAGCTCTGTGACCATGGCCGCGGGACCCGATCGCCGCCGGTGTCCCGCGATCGGGTCACAGAGCTGAAGAACGGGGAGAGTTAAGTGTAAACAAACCTCTCCCCGTGCTTCCTAGTGAGGCTGTCACTGATCGTCTGTTCCCTGTCATAGGGAAAGACGATCAGTGACGTCACATGCCAAGCCACGCCCCCCTACAGTAAAAAAAAACACATAGGTCACACTTAACCCCTCCCTGCCCCCTAGTGGTTAACCCCTTCACTGCCAGTGACATTTTTACAGTAATCAATGCATTTTTAATCGCACTGATCGCTGTATTAATGGCAATGGTCCCAAAAATGTGTCAAAATTGTCCGACGTGTCCGCCATAATGTCGCAGTAACAATAAAAATCACTGATCGCCGCCATTACTAGTAAAAAAAAAAAATATTAAGAAAAATGCCATTAAACTATCCCCTATTTTGTAGACGCTATAACTTTTGCGCAAACCAATCAATAAACGCTTATTGCGATTTTTTTAAACAAAAATATGTAGAATAATACGTATCGGCCTAAACTGAGGAAAAAAAATTTTTTTTATATATTTTTTGGGGATATTTATTATTGCAAAAAGTAAAAAATATTGAATTTTTTTCAAAATTGTTGCTCTATTTTTAATTATAGCGCAAAAAATAAGAAATGCAGAGGTGATCAAACACCACCAAAAGAAAGCTCTACTTGTGGGAAAAAAATTACGCCAATTTAGTTTGGGAGCCACGCCGCACGGCCGCGCAATTGTCAGTTAAAGCGACGCAGTGCCGAATCGCAAAAAGGGGCCTGGTCCTTTGGCTGCAAATTGGTCCGGGGCTGAAGTGGTTACCTATTTTTCAAACTTGTTTTTTACAAGTTAAAATAATTTTTTATTTTTTTTGCTAGAAAAGTACTCAGAACCCCCACACATTATATATTTTTTTCCAGACACCCTAGAGAACAAAATGGCGGTCGTTACAATACTTTGTGTCACACCGTATTTGCGCAGCAGTCTTACAACCCCATTTTTTTGGGAAAAAAATACACTTTTTTTTTATTAAAAAATAAGACATAAGAAAAGTCAGCCCAATTTTTTGCTATATTATGAAAGATAATGTTACGCCGAGTAAATTGATACCCAACATATCACGCATCAAAATTGCGCCCGCTCGTGGAATGGCGACAAATGATTGTTTATGATACACAGTGCTTTATCAACCGAATGTCATTCAGTTTGGGTTTACAATTACTTTAAAGCAGAACTAAGCTGCGTCTGAGCACCACAAACTGAAAATGCTATTTAATTCATTATTACTATTCAAAGCAAACTCCCCCATCCATCCATGTCTCCGTGCTTTAGTTTGTTGAGAAATCACTTTGATTTCTCAACAAAATAAAGCATGGAGACATGGATGGATTTCCTGGCATTTCTAGCTGTGGCTATTTTGAGTTAGGGAATATGCTTCAGGTAGCATTTAATTCCTGGAATCCATCTGCCCTTAGCTCAGTCATGTAGGCTGGGGAGGGGGGGGGGTGCTTAGCTGTGAAAGCTCCTCCTCCCATGAAGACTCCTGGGAAGTATGAAATCATATTGGCCTAGGCCAGGAACCAGGAAGCAACTGAAGAAATGTAAAAAAAAAAAAAGATTAAAATAAGTAAATATAATACACCTTCCTATCTATTTACTAATGCTAGCAGCATGAGGATTAAAAATAGGTAATGTGAATGGGAGCGTTTAGTTCCACTTTAAATCCCAGTACAAAAAGCGGATATTATTTAAAAAAAAAAGTGACTTTTAGGAGGACTATAGGAGTAAACTAAAGTCTGCTATTTTATATTTGCTTGAAGTTCTTTAAGTATAAAGCATTTTTCCGTACCGTGAGTTTATGGAACCGACCTCTCCAAAGCAATTACATTTTTTTCACAAAATCAATGACTTAGTAAAGCACGAAAGGCTACAACGCCTGAAAAGCTTCAGTGATTCACTTTGCAGCTATTAAAAGTATCACCTTTAAATCAGCGCGGCTATTTTTATTTCAGAAAGAATTATGATATAAATACAGAAAATTAAAGTGCTATGCTAAACACCCTGTTTTCATTGGGTGCATGTGTATACATATATATATATATATATATATATATATATATATATATATATATATATATATATTTTATAAAGGGTCCGTGATGACACTTTGTTCAATTTACCATAATGATTATACTCCTGAAATTACAAGGTGGAATTACTGTTGTCCTTACCATTGATCTTTATGTCTCTATTGTTCTGCGTGGGCTGGGATAAGCATAGTAACTCATCACAACTGGTCAGCAAATATCTATCTTTGTTCTTTGCCACAATGACAGAGGAGAGAGGACTACTTGCTGAACAGGTAAAGGTAGCCCCAGAGGATAAATATGGATTGAGGGGCTGCATGATTAGGGGGAGAAATAGTCTCAGGAAAGAATAACAGGCTGAGTATAAGGCCCCTTTCACACCGGGGCGGGGAGCCGCGGTGACGGTAAAGCAGCGCTATATTTAGCGCTGCTTTACCGTCGTTTTAACCGCGGTATTCGGACGCTCGCGGTGCGGTTTTAACCCCCCCCCGCACCCCCCGCAGAGCGCCGCTGTAGCGGCGCTTTGCGGCGGTATTACCGCGGTTTCACCGCGGTGTCCCATTCTATTCAATGGGAAGGAGCGGTATAGGAGCGGTGAACACACCGCTCCTATCCCGCTCCAAAGATGCTGCTAGCAGGACTTTTTTTGTCATCCTGCTAGCGCACCGCTCCAGTGTGAAAGCCCGCCGGCTTTCACACTGGAGTTAAAGGGGCCGGATTTTTTCATGCGGTGAACAGGCGCTATTTTTAGCGCTGCACCGCATGAAAAACGCCCCGGTGTGAAAGGGGCCTAAGAGCGGGAATATTGACATGCTTGGTGATTTCTGGTGAGATGACGAGGAGCCACAGTGATAGGAATAAGGGTGCTGCTGAGAGATTATTCTGATAAGTCCAGCTGGAGAGAGAAGCTGATCGTTGGATAATCGGCACGTTGGGATGGAATGGTTGTTTCATCCTGTAAAGGCCAGCAGGAGAAAGAGGCTGTCGATTGGACAATCATCAAATTGAGGTGAAGTGGTTGTTTCATTCTGGAATGGCCATCTGGAGAAAGAAGATGATAATTGGACAACTGGCATGTTGGGGGTCGAGTGGTTGTTTCATTCTGGAAAGGCCAGCTAGAAAAAAATCAGATCAGTGGTCAATTGGCACATTGGGGTAGAGTTGTTGTTTCATTATGGAAAGGCCAGCTGAAGAAAGAAGCTGATCAGTGGACAACCCACATGTTTGGGGTGGAGTGGCTGTTTCACCCTGAAAAGGCTAGCTGGAGAAAGAAACTGATCAGTGGACAACTAGAACCAGGGCCGGGACAAGGGGTGGGCAGGAGGGACGGTTGCCCTGGGCACTGTGGTATCATGTGAGGTGGGGGGGGCACCAAAAGGAGATTAGGGGGGAGGGAATTTGTGTTAAAAAGGGGAATTTGGCGGGCTTCAGGGGGTAAGAATTGTTTTGGGAGGGAAAATTTAGGGAGGGTGTGCTAGGAGTTGTGATTTGGGGGGGGGGATTTGTGTTGGGATTGGGGATGGGACACATAATGCCCATACATCTTGGGGGGGAGGGGGCGGCAATTTGGCATGTTCGCCCTGGGCTCTAAATGACCTTGTCCCGCCACTGACTGGAACGTTGGGGTGGAATAGTTGTTTCATTCTGGAAAGGCCAGCTGGAGAAAGAAGCTGATCAATGGACAATCGGCAAGCTGGGGTGGAGTGGTTGTTTCATTCTGGAAAGGCCAGCTGGAGAAAGAAGCTGATCAATGGACAATCGGCAAGCTGGGGTGGAGTGGTTGTTTCATTGTGAAAAGGCCAGCTGGAGAACGAAGCTGATCAATTATGTAAAATTGTTAGGTACCAAGTAAAGTTGTTCAAGTTTCACTTTAAGGTCAACTTTTTTAAAGCCAAATCCTAAGGACCTAGTGCAGGGGTGTCAAACTTAATTTCACTGTGGACCTCATCAGCAGAATGGTTGCCCTCAAAGTACTGGTTGTTTGTGGGGTGTGCTACATACAGAATTCAGGCTTCAGGAGTGCGTTACATACAGAGTGCAGAGTTTAGGGGTTTGCTGTGTATAGAGTTTAGGGGAGTAACCTCTCTCTCTCAGATTCTGAAGATCTGTCCCTGCTGTGCCCCACCGTGAGTGCAGGGATACGTAAGTGCTGGGAGCTTCTGAGAACATAGCTGTCCCTTGTATACACAGAAGGCTTCTGTGTTTACAAGTGACAGTGGGAATTGGGAGTAGAAGGTGAGTGCTGGAGGGGGTATAATGGAGTTCTACCATATTCTGGCAGCAAAACTTGGCCCGAGGGCCACATGACAGGGCCTGGTGGGCCTGATTCAGCCCGTGGGCCTTGTGAACGAATGAATGAATGATTTGTATAGCGCTGCAACTGCAAACTGAATCGCCTCGAGGCACTTGATCCGACCTGCGTTGATTTCTTCTTGGAAGAGGTGGGTCTTGAGTTTTTTCCTGAAGGCCCGATGGTTTCCTTCCAAGCGGATGTTTGTGGGTAGAGCATTCCATAGCCGAGGTCCTTGGACTGAAAATCTTCGTTCTCCTCTTGTTTTGTACCGGGACTTGGGAATGCGGAGGAGGTTTTGGTTGGTTGATCGGAGGTTGCGATTAGGAGTGTAGTGTTTTATTTTTTCGCATAAGTATTGAGGAGCATCTCCTTGTGTGCATTTGTGGGTCAGGCAGAGGGTCTTGAATGTGATCCGATCCTTTACGGTTAGCCAGTGTAGGATCCTCAGGGAGGGGGAGATGCATTCCCATGTTTTTTTTCCCCCGTGACTAGTCTTGCTGCCGTGTTTTGAACGACTTGTAGGGGTACAATCTGGAATTTAGGTAGTCCTATGTAGAGGGAGTTTGCGTAGTCGAGTCGAGAGTTGATGATTGTTCCTGCCACTATTGCTTTTTCCTTTTCTGGAATGAAGGGGATGAGTCTACGTAGCAGGCGTAGAAGGTGGTAGGATCCGCTGACTACTGATCCTATTTGTGCATCCATTGACAGTTCTGAATCGAAGATGACTCAGAGACTTTTGGCTTTTATGCTTAGGGGGATGGTCTGTCCAAGGATGGTGGGTGGAGTCCATGGGGTTGTAGATTTAATATTTCGGTTTGCATTTAGGAGAAGGAGTTCTGTTTTGGATCCATTAAGTTTGAGGGAGCTCCTGGACATCCAGTCATCTATTGATGTGAGGCATTTTCCCAATTCCTGATATTGGTCTTTTTGTCCGGGGATCCGAAGGTAGAGTTGAGTATCATCCACGTATCATCCTTGTGTTTGACATATGTGACCTAGAGTCTCAGGTAGGCAGCACGCATTAAGTGACCATTATTTTATTTTTTTGTGATGTGTTAACATGTGCTATGTTGAGTAGTAATGGGTGTTGGTTAAGGCAACGCTACCTTGCATGCTAAAAAAAAAATTACATGACCCTTTTTTGGTAATACAACATACAACAATGCCTTGCCATCATTTACAGAATACTACGACTCCGGAGCTTTTGCCCTAATGCGTTTGGTT
Source organism: Lithobates sylvaticus (assembly GCA_028564925.1). Classification (NCBI taxonomy): domain Eukaryota; kingdom Metazoa; phylum Chordata; class Amphibia; order Anura; family Ranidae; genus Lithobates; species Lithobates sylvaticus. Next base: position 24,624,991 of record CM053031.1, read on the forward strand.
GCCATTCAAAGTAAATGTCATTGCAGCAAAGCAATGCATGTTATGTTCCTCACTGCACATTGCATTACCGCCCGTTGCGTTAATGAGCCCTTATGGAGACCACATCTACTGCTGGTAGCATGGAAAATGAGTGTTCCCTTTGACAACCTGCCTGTCCTAAACTGATGGAATCTGGTTGTTTTTATTGGATGCTATCACTTTCACAAGTTGCATGTGCTATTTAAATGATGCCAAGACACAAACGTCTTACGGTTGCGTCCTATAAGGACAAATGACAAGCGCCGCCTAATGAAAAATATCTGCGGTATAAGTTTACTTCCTGTCAGCTCCATCACAACCACAAATGGCATTTAGTCAGTTATACGGCCATCACCTTGTTCCCCTTCCTACCGGCAGACTCCCAGCTGAGAGAACATGCCCTTTCTAAAAACATCTCATCATCACATGCCACTTCATATCCATCTCTCCACGCTCCCCTTCCGCTCACCTCATCTGCCTCCTGAAAATATTTGCATTTTAAGGATCTATAGCTGCCTCGGTAGAAGGGTAATGTCACTTTAGTAGAAGGGTAATGTCAGCACAAAGAAAACCCCGTCAATTCCAAGGACATTTGGCTTTTCTCGTTCTTGCACAGGAAAGGCATTTTCTGCATTCAGCTTCTTCTTTGTAGTGCCTTCAGACTTCTATCATTCTGGACCTTCTCATTGCTTGCTCTCTTCTTTATTTACATAATTACATCCAAGGATTGCTGTAAAGCTCCACTCTACCTAACTTTCCTTTGTTCATAATCTGCTGATCATAGAACTGTGATGATATTATACTCAGCCTCCGGCTGTCTAGAAATTTTCCAGCTGGCGGGACAACAATCTAAGCAGACTCAATGAGATACACTCCCCCCAATAGCAGGTATTCTATGTATATCTATATTTCCATATGACCATGTTTTTTAACCCAACCACCAACATATTATAGAAAAGATTGAAATTCTGATTCGTTAGAGACCAAATATAATATGCAACAGATGCATATATTCACTATATTACCAAAAGTATTTGGAACGCCTGCCTTTACACATACATGAACTTTAATGGCATCCCAGTCTTAGTCCGTAGGGTTCAATGTTGAGTTGTCCCACCCTTTGCAGCTATAACAGCTTCAACTCTTCTGGGAAGGCTGTCGACAAGATTTAGAAGTGTGTCTATGGGACTGTTTGACCATTCTTCCAGAAGAGCATTTGTGAGGCCAGACACTGATATGGACGAGAAGGCCTGGCTTGCAGTCTCCGCTCTTAGTCACCGAAAAGGTGTTCCCAAGAGTGCAGGCCAGTCAAGTTCCTTCACCCCAAACTCGCTCATCCATGTCTTTATGGACCTTGCTTTATGCACTGGTGCGCCGTCATTTTGGAACAGGAAGGAAGCATCCTTAAACTGCTTCCACAAAGTTGGGAGCATGAAATTGTCCAAAATGTCTTGGTATGATGACGCCTTAAGAGTTCCCTTCACTGGAACTAAGGGGCCAAGCCCAACCCCTAAAAAACAACTCCACACCATAATCCCCCATCCACCAAATGCTTTGGACCAGTGCACAAAGCAAGGTCTATAAAGACATTTAAGAGTAAGTTTGGGGTGGAGGAACTTGACTGGCCTGCACAGAGTCCTGACCTCAACCCGATAGAACACTTTTGGGATGAATTAGAGTGGAGTCTAAGAGCCAGGCCTTCTCGTCTACATCAGTGCCTGATCTCACAAATGCGCTTCTGGAAGAATGGCCAAACATTCCCATAGACACACTCCTAAACCTTGTGGACAGCCTTCCCAGAAGAATTGAAGCTGTTATGACTGCAAATGGTGGGCCAACTCAATCTTGAGCCCTATGGACTAAAACTGGGATGCCATTAAATTTCATGTGCGTGTAAAGGCAGGTGTCCCAATACTTTTGGTAATATAGTGTAGCTTAGCAGATCTAATGAAATCTAGCTGTCAGAAGAACAGTCTAAGCCAGGGGTCCACAAACTTTCCAAACAAAGGCCCAGTTTACTGTCCATCAGACTTTAGGAGGGCTGGACTGTGGCCGATGGGAAAATATAATATTGTTTTTTTCAGTGAGAGTAATTCCCCAACATTATTGGTGTAATTAAAAGGAATTGAGCATTATCTAACATAATGACATCATTGATGTCATTGGGAGGAATTGTGCCCAGTAGTTGGTATCATTGGGAGGAATTGTGCCTCATTGTTGGTGTCATTGGGAGAAATTGTGCCCTTTCATTGGTTTCAGTGTGGGAAATAGTGCCCCATTGTTGGTATCAGTAGATGAAATAGTGCTCCAAGTGCCAGGTAAAAGCAAGTAAGGGGCCGCAGTTTGGAGACCACTGGTTAAGCTCTAAGCAGACTGGGCAAGAGACACTCCCGCAATGCTAAATATTTTAAGTGTATCTATATTTCTATCAGGCCCTGTTTTACAATACATCCACCGACATATTATTGAACAAAATGAAATTATGATTTGTTAGAGACCAAATATAATATGGATCAGATGCATATATAGCTTAGAAGATTCAATGAGATCCTTTTGTCTCCTATAGGCATATTTGGTGTCTAACTGATTGTTATTTTCCTATACATTAGTGCAGGGATCTCAAAACTTTCTAAACAAAGGGCCAGTGTCCTGTCCTTCAGACTTTAGGGGGGCTGAACTGTTACCAGTGGCATTAGATAATGTCCTAGTATCAAATAATCCAAATAAAATTTTTGTCCTTTTTTTTCCCCCCCACAAATAGAGCTTTCTTTTGGTGGTATTTGATCACCTCCTACTCTCTGCTATAAAACATATCCAATAAAAAAATAAAAAAATCTAATTTCTTCATCAGTTTAGGCCCATGTGTATTCTGCTACACAATTTTGGTAAAAAAAAATCCCAATAAATGAATATTGATTGGTTTGTACAAAAATTATCGCATCTACAAAATATGGGATAGATTTATGGAATTTTTATTTATTTACATTTTTGTAATTTTTTTTTAGTAATGGCGGCAATCAGCGGCTTATAGCAGGACTGCAATATTGCGGTGGACAAATTGGACACTAACTGACTTTTTTTTACACTTTTTTGGGGACCAGTGACACTAATACAGTGATCAGTGCTAAAAATATGCACTGTCACTGTACTAATGACACTGGCGGGGAAGGGGTTAACATCAGGGGCTTTCAGAGAGTTAACTGTGTGCCTAGTCAGTATTTTAGTGTAGTGGGGGAAGTGTTTTTACTTGAGGAAGGCATAGAGCCGTGTCCCTGCTTTGCAGGAACACAGGATCCATGCCTTCCTCCTGACAGAGTGGCAATCTGCCTTGTGTACATAGGCAGATCGCCGTTCTGCCTCTGTACCGAACGATCGACGGGTGCTGGCGGACACCGGGTCGCCGATGGGACTGGCTCCTGATCATGTGACCACTGTGACAGCCAATCCAAAAAAATAACCCAGTTAAAGTGATGCCAGGGCTGGGAGGGAAGGGGTTAAGCTTAGTAGACTTTCTAACATTAGCGAAGTCACACTGTTTGCTCGATGGCATTATAAATTCATTGAATGGTTGCATTTGTTGCCTAGAATTACTTTCTTAAGTTCTTTTCTTATTTACCTGCAGATTTATCTAATCCGCTTATTAAGTTCTGGATAGTTAAAAAATTGTATTTCCCGATAGCTTTTCAATGTGTACCTTTTGCCCTGCATATTATTGGCTGGTCTGATCAAGCATGACACTTTCCCCGGTGTTAAAGCACAATTAAACAGCAGAATCAATTTACCAATTATGCTGTCTCTCACATGCAGGCAGTAAATCTGTATTTCTGGTCCAGGAGTTTGACATTTAGGTTGCATTCACACCTAAAGTTTTTAAAACACGATTTTTGCGTGCAATTCGTGCGATGCGTATAGAGCAGCCCATTGGTTTCAACAGGCTGCCCTATGTGCAACGAACACAGCAAAGTAGCTCATTGAGTTTCTTGCCGTATTCTATTTTGCGTGTTTTATACAGCGCAATTTACCACGTTGTGTGTGCAGAAAACTGAGCACCCCCTTGCCGCGTTTGGGGTGCCATTACTAATTAATGGCTCCACAAAGGCGAGGCATGTTTTTCACAGGTTTCGGGTACACAAATGGAAATGTGCATTTCTGTGCATGTTCCCAAAATAGCACACATATGAAAGGTGCCTTAAAGCTATACAGTAGAAGGTCTAGGCTCTTGGTGCCCAACCTGTAGCGTGGGTTTCAAATGCGTCCCTTTGGCAATTTTTGTGCAGCCCTTGGGACTCCTGCAGGCGCTAATCTGTGTTTCCCTATTCGCCCTGTAGTGGTTATTTTTATCAGCCATATGTAATACTGTATGTGTCTCCAGTCTATGACCATCTCCTGAAGCATGTTCCCAGTCTCTAACACCTAGAGCATATTTGCAGTCTCAGACAGTCTCCTGCAGCATATCTGCAGTCTCTGACCGACTCTTGAAACATGTCTGAAGTCTCTGACCATCTCCTGTATCATGTCTACAGTCTCTGATCATCTCTTCTACCATGTCTGCAGTCTCTGACCGACTCTTGTATCATGTCTGCAGTCTCTGACCATCTATTTTACCATGTTTGAAGTCTCTGACCATCTCCTGTATCATGTTTGCAGTCTCTGACCATCTCTTGTACCATGTCTGCAGTCTCTGACCGACTCTTGTATCATGTCTGCAGTCTCTGACCATCTATTTTACCATGTTTGAAGTCTCTGACCATCTCCTGTATCATCTTTGCAGTCTCTGATCATCTCTTGTACCATGTCTGCAGTCTCTGACCATCTATTGTACCATGTCTGCAGTCTCTGACCATCTCTTGTACCATCTCTGCAGTCCCTGACCATCTCTTGTACCATGTTTGAAGTCTCTGAATATCTATTGTATCATGTCTGCAGTCTCTGATCATCTCTTGTACCATGTTTGCAGTATATGATCATCTCTTGTATCATGTCTGCATCTCTGACCATCTCTTGTATCATGTCTGCATTCTCTGACCATCTCCTGTATCATGTCTGAAGTCTCTGACCATCTATTGTATCATGTCTGAAGTCTCTGATCATCTCTTGTACCATGGCTGCAGTCCCTGACCATCTCTTGTACCATGTTTGAAGTCTCTGATCATCTCTTGTATCATGGCTGCAGTCTTTGACCATCTCTTGTACCATGTTTGCAGTATATGATTATCTCTTGTATCATGTCTGCATTCTCTGACCATCTCTTGTATCATGTCTGCATTCTCTGACCACCTTCTATACCATGTTTGCAGTCTCTGACCATCTATTGTATCATGTCTGCATTCTCTGACCATCTATTTTATCATGTATGTAGTCTCTGACCACCTCTTGTGTCATGTCTGCAATCTATGACCATCTCCTTTATCATGTCTGCAGTCTCTGACCATCTCCTTTACAATGTCTGCAGTCTCTGACAATCTCCTTTATCATGTCTGCAGTCTCTGACAATCTCGTGTATCATGTCTGCAGTCTCTGACCATCTCCTGTATCATGTCTGCAGTCTCTGACCATCTCTTGCACCATGTCTGCAGTCTCTGACCATCTCTCGCACCATGTCTGCAGTCTCTGACCATCTCTCGTAGTATGTCTGCAGTCTCTGACTATTTCCTGTATTATGTCCACAGTCTCTGATCATCTCTTGCATCATGCCCATAGTCTTTAAATACATGCTGTTGTGTGTCTGCTGTGTCTGATCATGAATAGTCACTGAATTTCATATGCAGCCCTTTGGTGATCTTTGGGGCCACTCTTGAGGCCCCCATATCAAGAAAGCTGACCACCACTGCCCTGGGCCAAGAGAATCAGTGGACGGATTCAATGATGCTAGTAACAATATGGGTTTACTGGTGTGTAATTGACCTGACCATAGCCGCTCTATTGTATTATGGCATGTGTTGACATGAGTTTCCCCTGGGCTGGCTTGCACAGTAGAATCATTTTCTTATACAGTATGAAGATTTCGATATTTCTATAGACTCCATGCTGTCCCCAGTGACTAGGTCTATGAGACGGTTTGAATTCAGTGTTTTTGGCAGGCAAAGCTTCATCACACAGTCTGTCCTTCTTTGCCAAGAGAGACGTATCTCAGCCAGCGCTGACAGCAGACTTCTCTCGGAGCCAGAACTGTTTTCCTTTCTAATTAACAGGTAAATTACAGCACCTCCAATAGTATGTATCCTCTGACATCTGCCACAGCACTGTCCTGGTGGAGATCGGTAACCTCAAAGGAAAATTCTTGGATACATGAGAGCTATCTGCTGGTACCTTTCGGCTGAGAATTGCAGGAATTGCTGCAACTGTTGGAGGGCTAGAAATATTTCCTGACAAATTCGGATCTCAGATTCACAATCAATACTATAGTAGTTGTCTTGTTAGTGGGAAGAACCCCCCTTACATTGGTGCCTAGTTGGAGAAAGGCTCTCTTTACATTGGTGGTCAGTTAACAAGGGATAGCCAGTGAGAAGAATGCCCCCTTTGTATTGATGATCAGTTGGAAGAATGCCCCTTACATTAATAGCCAGTGAGAAGAATGCCCCCTTACATTGATAGCCAGTGAGAAGAATGCCCGCCTTACATTGATAGTCAGTGGAAAGAATTCCCCTTACATTGGTGGTCAGGAGGAAGAATATCCCTTACAGTGGTGGTCAGTGGGAAGAATGTCCCTTACATTGGTGGTCAGTGGGAAGAATGTCCCTCTTACATCTATGGTCAGTGGGAAGAATTTTCCATACATTGATGGTCAGTGGAAAAAAGCTCTCTTCAGGTAGCTAAAGTCTGACATAGGGGTCAGTGGTTACTTTAATACAAAAAGAAAATTGCGCTGGACTTAAACTAAATAAACTACGTAGAAGCAGCAACCTGAATGTGATAAGCAAATGGAAAAATTGAGACAAGAGAGGTTGCGCTAAATACTAAACATTGTGTGTGCTAATAATTGACAATAAAAATTAAATATAATAGTGTCTCACTCAATACAGGTAGACAAAGTGACTGGAAAGAGAATGAAACTAACATATGTCTATGATGGACAAAAACCAGTCAGATAGCCCAACAAGTATTGATACAAATAATATAAATAACTGTCAAAATGTTCAAGTGAGCAAATAAATAACTCAACAGGTGATATGAAAAACGTCAAATGAGATAAACAAATGAATGGATTATCAAAGTGTCCAAGTGAGCTGGATATTGACCCAGCAGATGAAGAACAACAAGTGATAAACAAAAATAAAAATAAAATAAAAATAAAAATAAATAAAAAAATAAAAAATAAAAAATAATAAATAAAAAATATAGATCAAATAGAAATGCTATTGTCCAAGTGAACTGAATGGTCAGCACGGTAGTGAGTGGCTTCCACGTGTTGAACCCGGTGACTTTGCAGTGATTCAGATAAAAGTGACAAGTGTTTGTGATAATCCCTCCACCAGAAAGATTGCAGGCTTACCAGACTGTAGAGGGGAACACGCATGTGGCTAATACCCAGCCAGGGCCTTGACTTCAGATGTGGCTCAATTCCACCCCTCGCGATATCCAGGGAACTACTCACTTAGGATGTAGGTGAGCGTGAAGCTTGTCACTGATGGTGATGGGTCTTTAGCTTATGGGTTGTAAAAGCCAGTTCAAGGATCTCCAGGAATAGGGGAGGTTATCCCAAATATAAAAAAGAGAAGGGGACACACCATGGGTGGAATCCGAGGGGTTTATTAAAATAAAAAGTGCCTATAGGCACAAAGAACGAAAAACAACAAGTAGGAATTTAAAATTTCAAAATTTGCGGCCGGCCGGCAGCAGTACCCGCCCGTGCTAAGGGACGTAAAGCGCGATGACGTCAGCACGTCGCTCCTCCCTACGCGTTTCGTCAGAGAGTGACGTAATCATGGGACGATCCCATGATTACGTCACTCTCTGACGAATTGAGCCACGAATCTGACGAATTGAGCCACATCTGAAGTCAAGGCCCTGGCTGGGTATTAGCCACATGCGTGTTCCCCTCTACAGTCTGGTAAGCCTGCAATCTTTCTGGTGGAGGGATTATCACAAACACTTGTCACTTTTATCTGAATCACTGCAAAGTCACCGGGTTCAACACGTGGAAGCCACTCACTACCGTGCTGACCATTCAGTTCACTTGGACAATAGCATTTCTATTTGATCTATATTTTTTATTTATTATTTTTTATTTTTTTATTTATTTTTATTTTTATTTTTATTTTTATTTTTGTTTATCACTTGTTGTTCTTCATCTGCTGGGTCAATATCCAGCTCACTTGGACACTTTGATAATCCATTCATTTGTTTATCTCATTTGACGTTTTTCATATCACCTGTTGAGTTATTTATTTGCTCACTTGAACATTTTGACAGTTATTTATATTATTTGTATCAATACTTGTTGGGCTATCTGACTGTTTTTTGTCCATCATGGACATATGTTAGTTTCATTCTCTTTCCAGTCACTTTGTCTACCTGTATTGAGTGAGACACTATTATATTTAATTTTTATTGTCAATTATTAGCACACACAATGTTTAGTATTTAGCGCAACCTCTCTTGTCTCAGTGGTTACTTACCTGAGAATTGAGAGGAGAGGCTTTACTGGTCCAATACTACTGGCTCTGCCAAGTGACATTGGTGCCAGAACCCCTAACAGCCTCTAGAGCAGTGGTTCTCAACCTGGGGGTCGGGACCCCCTCAGGGGTCAAATGACGATTTGCCAGGGGTCACCAAATCCTGGGCTGTTCCTGAAGCCCACACCACTCTCCCAGCCTTTTCGTAGCCGCCCAGCAGGGCTGTTCCTGGAGCCTGTGGAAGCCCAGCTGGGCTGTTCCTGGAGCGCGTGGCCACCCACTCAGCCTCTTCCCAGCCGCTCATTCAGTTCATGGCATGGGTGGGTGGGGAAAGACTATAGATCAGCTGACTGGTGAGGGATGCGAAGTGGGAGGGGCTGGAGGAGATCCTATCTCCTGATTTCAGTAATTTTACTGTTGGGGGTCCCCACAACTTGGTAAAATATATCAAGGGGTCACGGCACTAGAGGTTGAGAAACACTTCTCTAGAGGAACCCTAGTTAAGAAAAGCTTGATTATTCATTAAAGTGGTGTTTTACCTTAAAAAATTTTTTTTTAAAAGTCAGCAGCTAAAAAAAAAAATGTCGCTGCTGACTTTTAATAAGTACACTTACCCTCCCAGGGCGCCCGCGATGTCGGTCGTGAAGGCCGAGATGTCCCTCGGCGATCTGGATCCAGTGCCGCCATCCTCAGTAAGGGAAATGGCTTCCCGTTTCCTACTGCGCATGCGCAAGTCGGCGCGCGGCCTACTGTGCATGCGCGAGTCGGCGCGCGGCCTATTGCGCATGCGCGAGTCGGCGCGCGGCCTATTGCGCATGCGCGAGTGTAATTTGTGAATGGGGAACGCGATGTGTTGTGGGACACAGTTCCCATAACACACCGCGTCCCATTCACTAGAAGACGGAAGGAGAGAAGATCACCGCGGCGCTGGAAGAGGCAGATTAGGACGATCTGCCTAGCAACAGCCATTTCTGGTAAGTAAAAAAAAAAATGTTTTTATTTTTTTTTCATTTTAAATTATTATTAACATTTTTTTAAAGTTTTATTTTTCAGGGTGGCCCACCACTTTAAATGGTCTTAAAGCCCAATATTATAATGCATGCTTAGCTCCTACATTGGTGCCTAGTTGGAGAAAGGCTCTCTTTACATTGGTGGTCAGTTAACAAGGGATAGCCAGTGAGAAGAGTGCCCCCTTTATATTGATGATCAGTGTGAAGAATGTTCCTTACGTTGATAGTGTGAAGAATGCTCCTTACATTGGTGGTCAGTGGGAAGAATGTTCCTTACATTGGTGGTCAGTGGGAAGAATGTTCCTTACATTGGTGGTCAGTGGGAAGAATGTTCCTTACATTGGTGGTCAGTGGGAAGAATGTTCCTTACATTGATAGTGGGAAGAATGCCCCTTACATTGGTGATCAATGGGAAGAATGCTCCTTACATTGATAGTGGGAAGAATGCTCCTTACATTGGTGGTCAGTGGGAATAATGCTCCTTACATTGATAGTCAGTGTGAAGAATGTTTCTTACATTAGTGGTCAATGTGAAGAATGCCCCTCTTACATCCATGGTCAGTAGGAAGAATGTTCCATACATTGATGGTCAGTGGAAACCATCCACCATCCATCTACTCTTCAGGTAGCTAAAGTCTGACATAGGGGTCAGTGGTTACTTACCTGAGAATTGGGAGGAGAGGCTTTACTGGTCCAATACTACTGGCTCTGCCAAGGGACATTGGTGCCAGAACCCCTAACAGCCTCTAGAGGAACCCTTGTTAAGAAAAGTTTGATTATTCACTAAATGGTCTTGAAGCCCAATATTATAATGCATGCTTAGCTCCTCATGCAGAACCTCTTTTCTGAAGATATGTCTAAAATCTCTCAATTCTTTGCACTACATATTTCGCACTATAAGTATTTAGAAAAGGAATCCCCTTGAACGCTGGGGAGTTTCTTGGAGCCGCCAAGCCTGTGACTTTAAATGTTCTCAGCGGAGACGTGTGACTGAGCTAACACTTGGCTCAGCATTACAGAGGGATATGCTTTGGTAATAATTTTGCCTCTCAGATTGACCTGACCCCTGATTAAAGCTGATGGGGCTTCTGGCGGGCGCCTCGTTAACTGTGGGTTTAATTTGCAGAGGAGACCTCTCTGAAGGACATGGGCTGCCTTTGATTGGAGAGTCAGGGACAGCTCTGTCGGAGGTGCAATCAACGGCTGCATTTCCTCTTCTCCCTTTTCTCTTTTCATAATCAAGTGAAATAAGACGGGCCTAGTCGCTGCCGTCACCGTGGCCCTGTGCCGTTAGGATTAACCCCTTTGCTACCATATTAAAAGGCAATACATTGTCAAGGTTCACCTGTAAGTCCCTCCCAGATGAATTATTTATAATTCTACCATATAGCAGTCTAAAGGACCTCTTTAGTTATATGGAAATTCCACGTTTTCTTTGCTATATTTCTAAAAAAAACAGCAATAAAGCCAAAAAATGTTTCCTCAGTATGTACTCTTTTTCTTGCCACAGTAAATACAATTTCCTAAAATAACCTGTTGTCACCTGTAGCACCCTGGTGTTTAGGCAGGGTTGCTAGTTAATTTATTTGCCAGGCAGTAGTTGCCCTGGTTAATTGTTAGTCGATCCAATGATTCCTCTCTAGTTCTGGACTTGCTGCACCTTCTCTCTTCTGTCGCTAGGTGGCGTTATGCTGGTGACATTTGATAGACAAGGGCTTAGCAAGGTCAGGTTATGAATAGATAGGGTGTCTCAGCCAATGGGCAGGGGTTTCTTTAAGCCCCTTGGCCTGCTGGGAGTGCCTATTTATTAGGGTAAAATAGGGTAATCAGGGTTTTGTGCCACCTGGACGTCTGTCTGTGTGGACGTGTGTTATGCAACTAGGCCGGAATCCTGAGGCCTATCCCGGGGACATCATGTCTTCTAGGCTGTCTGAGGACCTATCCAAAAGCAAGAGAAGCAGTGCAGGGTTGCTTCTCTTGCAGTCAACCGGACGGGGAACCAGTTGTGGTCTGAGGTAGAGGGGAAGCTGTCGTCACTAAGGGACCATCCACCAGTGTTGCCAACCCCCCAAAGTGAAATTTACTGGCAGAACGCCAAAATTTACAAACAGCACCAATTTTTTTTTTTACTGGCAAAAAATCATGAAATTTACTGGCAAATCCACATTCTTTACTGACACTGCAAAAAAGTACCCAAAATAACAGTTTTTAGTGCTAAACAGTGCAAATATCAATATTTGAACTATAAACATATAGCTAATGCTATTAGCAATGTGTTTAAGTTAAACAAAAGTCAAAAAAACATATTTCTCAATTTACATGAAGGTTAGGTTACTATAACCCAGCCACCACAGCGTTCCCCCTTACATCAGAGTCTGCAGGATTCCCCCTTATAGTGCAAGGGAACTCTTATGTAAAGAGGAACGCTGAAGATCATGATGTAAGGGGGAACTCTGTTGTAGAGGGGGGCTCTGCTGAATAGAGGCCACCTTCCGCAGAGTGAATACACTAAGGTAAGGGGGGTTACCATTGACTGCCCGGGGGCCCTGGGCCACTAGGGGGCCCCATCAGGGTTGGCAGCCTCAGTAAAACCAGGGATAGTATGTAAAAATCTGTGTTTTTTTTCCATCTGTCTCTGAAATGTCCCTTACCGACATCCTTTTGGTCTAAAAATCCAGAGATTATAGCTGCACCACCTCTTAAGTAACTTCTCAGCCAATAGAAACATGTCTGTGTATACTGTGTGATTGTATACTGTGTGTGTGTGTGTATATACTGTGTGGCCCCATAATCTCTGATTGCCTGGGGGCCCCATAATCTCCTATTGCCCGTGGGCCCCATGAGTTGTCAGTCCGCCCCTAGGGGTTACTAATATAGGGGGGAACCTTTATATCAGTGCCCCTTACATTATTGTATTCACTCCCCTCCTTACATCAGTGCCCCCCCCCCCAGACTGGCCTGGCGGCTCTGTCACTGACCTCCTCTCAGGTGCTCTGTGCAGGGCTTAGTCAGACGGCTCCAGCTTGGCGGCTCTGGTTTTTACTTGACAGGTTGCTTTAAAGTTTAAACTGAATTCATCTGCAGATCGAAGTTCATCCCTTTGATCTGTAGATAAAGAAACAGAAAGATACAAAAAGAAACAATGTTTCTTTTTATCTTTCTGTTTCAGCAGCTGAGCAGTGTTGTTGATAAACATTGCCCGGCTGCTCTTATTTTTATTTAATTTTTTGACAGCTCCAATTGCCAGTGTTCTGCCAAAACAGCCAACTCGCCAAAATCTCCAACCACGTCACTTCTGGTGACTCTCCAGCAGCAGTAATTGGAGATTTTGATGAGTCACCTGGCTATTTCGGCAGAACACAAGACTTCTTTAACACTTCAGCTGTCAACGGGACTGCTCCTTAGCAACCGATAATTGCAGTTTTTATTTTTTTTTACATTTCAGCTGTCAGTGGGGGAATCCCGCTGACAGCTGAAAGAACTGAGCCTGAAAGTATCTGTGGATTCGCACAAGTACCGATACTTGTGCAAATGCGTAGTATCCGCAACCCTACTTTCTTTCAATAACTTCTCAAAAATGGTCTAATGGTTTGTGTAAAAAAGATTAATTTAGTGCCAGTTCTCCTGTCTTCACAGATAACATGACAAGTTGATATGATTTCTTTAGCTCGTCACATCCAGAGGAATGTGAACCCTGGGATAGTTATTGCCACTTCATGGCTCTCAATGTAATGTGCTGCACAACCTTGCAGATGTAATACTCTGCAGACATGCTCTGCTTTACACTTCCAGCTGGGAGGTTCATCCAAAGAGGCTTTAATCTCTTCTTTACTTAGAGTGATAGTTCAAACCACCCAGAGGAGGACAATCTTTTAGCAACTGTTTATTCCTGGGAGGTGTTGTGCTGCAGTGTGACAGTTTTTTGGCTGCCAATGTCTCTTTTCCCACCTTTTGTCCCCCCTCCCCCTCCCCACGCACGTTCAGTTTCTGATTTTCTGTTGTCTCCTGCACAGCTCATAATCTGAGGGATTTTACCGAGCCAGTTCCAGTCTTTGCTCTCATTTCTAAAAAAATTTTAAGGCTCTTCTAGATGAACACATGAGCCTTCAGGGAAAATGGCACATACGCTGATCATCTATAACATTATGACCACTGAGAGTTCAAGTTAATAACATTGATTATCTCATTACAACAGGATCTGAAAGTGGGTGGGATATATTAGGCAGCAAGTGAACATGTTGTCCCTGAAGTTGTGTGATGAAAGCGGAAAAAAATGTTCATCGCAGTTTGTTGTGTATGGGGGCGGTGTAGCAGCAGACCAGTCAGGGTGCCCATGCTGACCTGTGTCTACAGCCAAAAACACCTACAATGGGCACATAAGCATCAGAACTGGACCACGGGGCAATGGAAGAAGGTGGCCTTGTCTGATGAATCATGTTTCCATTTACCGTATTTATCGGTGTATAACACGCACCCCAAGTTTAGGAGGGCATTTTAAGGAAAAAACGTTTTAGGAGGGAAGTTTAGGGGAAAAAAAAAACTTACATTTAAGCGCCATTTGTCATTTGCAGCTTGCCAGCGACATTTGCCTTGCCCACATTTAAATTTCCCGCCGCTGAGATAGACCGCCGAAAAAGGCCGAAGCGCTTCGGTCTTTTTCGGCGCCGTTTGCGATTTTTGTCACTTTTTTTGGGGGGTATCGGCGTATAACACGCACCCACGACTTTCCCCCGATTTTAAGGGGGAAAAAGTGTGTGTTATACGCCGATAAATACGGTACATCGTATGGATGGATGGGTGCGTTGCTTACCTGGGGAAGAGAGTGCGCTAGGATAGAGTATGGGAAGAAGGAAAACTGGCAGAGGCGCTGTGATGCTTTGGGCAATGTTCCACTGAGAAACCTCGAGTCCTGCCTTTCGTGTTACTTTGACCACCCACCTTAACATTGTTGCTTACCAAGTACACTCTTTCATGAAAATTGTATTCTCTGATGTCAATGGGCTCTTTCAGCAGAATAATGTGCCCTGCCTCACTGCAAAAATGGTTCAAGAATGGTTTGAGAAGCGCAACAAGGAATTTGAGCCTCCAAATTCTTCATATCTCAGTCTAATCGATCATCTGTGGGATGTGCTAGAAAAATGCAATCCATGGAGATCCCACCTCAAAAATTGCAAGTCCTAAATAAATTGCTACCAACAGCTTGGTGCCAGATATCATAGCATACCTTCAGAGGTCTAGTGGAGACCATGCCTCAACGGTTTAGGACTGTTTTGGTGGTAATGGTAAAAGGTGGACCTACTCAATATTAGGTGGGTGGTCATGAAGTTATGGCTGATTGGTGTATATAAAAGTGAAATACAAAGATAATAGTAACCCAATAAAGTGGGCCTCACCAAAGTGCTAAGATTTTGGGAACCTCTACAGCTATTAAAGTGTATGGAAACCTCACTCTCGGTCATGATGGCGGCCTGCACGGACGGGGGCCTGGCATTCCCCAACCTGGTTAAATATTACCAAGCGGCCCAATTGCGAGCAATAGTCTCCTGGTTCCCCCAAAGGTCGTACAATAAATGGACGGAGATAGAGAAAATCTGGTTAGCGCCCATGCACCCGAATAGTCTCCTCTGGAACGCGAATGTGGAGGTGGAGCCTGGTCGATTGTTAGGGTCTATGTCCCAGCTCCGACAGATGTGGCAGAAGCTATCACGTGAATGTGAGCTTAAATCCGAATGTTCACTGATGACCTCCTTCCTATGCAACCCCAAAGTGCCAACTAGTCTCACTCATCAGATGTCGTGGCCTTGGTCCTCGCGGAACCTTTTTCACTTCGGACACTTGGTGGACCCCAGGTCCCGTAAGCTGCTCCCGTTCTCCGAGCTCCAATCCAAACACGATCTTCCCAGACAGGTGTTCTACAGCTATTTACAGATCCATCACTACGCCCAAACTATAGCCCCGTGCCTGCAGTTTTCCTGCGCCCTCCCCATTTGAAGGCAGATCGCGTAGAGGACTGATCTCTGACATATATCAAATTCTAAACAAGCATTCCATACAGGCCCAGGGCAAACATGCATATATGCTCCGTTGGGAGAGGGAGTTGGGAGAGGAGATCCCATAGGAGGCCTGGAGGGCAGCCTGGAGTCAGGCTGCCAAGAGCTCCTTATGTACCCTCTATAAAGAAAATGCCTATAAGATCCTCTTCTTCTGGTACCTGACTCCAGACGTACTCCATAGAGTTTACCCCTCCACCTCTGATCGCTGCAGAGGAACACTCTTCCACATTTATTGGACATGCCCCTTAATAGTCCCGTTCTGGACCTCAACACAGCAATTACTGACTCGCCTCTTTGAGGCACCCATACCTCTGACCCCGAAACTCTTCTTGTTAGGTCTCTCCCAACCGAAAATAACGAAACCCTACAAAAAACTACTCAGGCACGTTCTCTCGGCGGCAAGGTGCTTAATAGCCCTCCACTGGAATAAAACTGTGCCCCCATCTCAGGAAGCCCTTTATGCTAGGGTCAAAGACGTGGACCTAATGGAGAAAATGACGGCCAGATTGCGGAACAGACTGGATGACCACAATGGTGTCTGGGAGCGGTGGCACTCTCGGGAAGACTAGTTCTGATCCGGCAGTCGAAACACAGAGGTATCTTAGTATTTTTTTTTTTTTCCTATCTGGTCCACCCTGCTCTCCCCCCCCCCCCCCCCTCTCTTTTTTTTTCTTTCTTTCCTTTTCTTTGCTTATCTGGCTGCTAATTATGGGAAGTTAAGTGAGGCATCAGTCTCAAGGTACTGTACGTTATATACTCTACTCTAGGCACTTTTATAACTGTTGAAATATGCGCTACCAAAAACCGGAGGAGGGTTCCTCCGCCACAACTTTATTGTCTGTTCACTAGGCATGTTCATAACTCCATTTCTGCCTATGTCCGTTTGCTATATTTTTACCTATGTTCTGCTGTTCTATCTTTCTAAAATAAAATAAAAACGTTATTTGAAAAAATAAAAAAAGTGTATGGAAACCTAAACAATGAATTTATCTTATTTGCTCCCTTTTAGGCCTCTTTCACACAGTTGGGGGGGGCAATAAAAATAGGTGGTTGAACTGAGAGCCCAACCTAATGCCTACCATAAAGTCAGAGGGGGCTGTGCACATGCCGCAACTGTGATCCTTTGTATTGCATCTGTAGGTGGGTGCAGGCTTTATTCTCCACTGCAGGTGATGCTCGATCATGGCGGTAGGGCAGATGGGGGAGGAAGTCAGTAGGAACTTTGTTCCTCTATGGTTTCCTTGGTCATGGACAGGTAGCTATCCCATTGGATGGTGACACCCCATGTCACTTTGGTGGCCATCTTGGGTCTATTTAGGACCCTGACTCCTGGGCTTGTCACGCTGTTGGCAGGACAGGATAGAGACAGGAACCCCGTCTGTCAGGCACAGTGAAAGCGATAGTGCACGACCCTTTTCTTGACATCATGCTGCACCAAACCACATGGTACTTTGTTAACCACTTGCTGACTAGGCCTTTTCTGGAACTTTTTGTTTACAAGTTTAAATTAGTATTTTTTTTGCTAGAACATTACTTAGAACCCCCAAACATTATTTATATTTTTTTTAGCAGCGACCCTAGCAGAGAACAAAATGGCGAGCGTTGCAAAATTTTATGTCTCACTGTATTTGCGCAGTGGTCTTTCAATTCTTTGGAAAAAATACACTTTTTTTTAACTAAAAGAAAACGAACATTAGCCCAACTTTTTTGCATAATGTGAAAGATGATGTTACGCCGAGTAAACACGCTTGGGGAATGGCAACAAACTGTGGTACTTAATAATCTTCATAGGCGACGCTTTCAATTTTTTTACAGGTTACCAGTTTAGAGTTACAGAGGAGGTCTAGTGCTAGAATTATTGCTCTTATGCCGCGTACACACGGTCGGAATTCTCGTCGGAAAAACCTCTGATGGTTTTCCCGTCGGAATTCCGACGGAATTTCACTCAAACTGTCTTTCCTACACACGGTCACACTAAATTCCGACGGTCAGTAACACAGCGGCATAAAACACGTTCGACAGCACTATAAAAGGGAAGTTTAATGCTTCCGAGCATGCGTCGAATTGTTTCCGAGCATGCGTCGGAATTTTGCGTGTCGGAATTGCATACACACGATCGGAAAATCCGATAGAAAGGTTTTCCGTCGGAAAAATTGAGAACAGGTTCTCAATCCAAAGTCCCTCGGAAATTCCGACAGAAAAAGACTGATGGGCATACACACGGTCGGAAATTCCGACCGTGTGTACGCGGCATAACTCACATGTGTGGTTTGAACAGTGTTTACATATGCGGGCGCGACTTACGTATGCGTCAGCTTCTGCACACGAGCACGAAGGAATGGTGCGCTTTTAAAAAAAAAAAAAAATCTTATATATTTTACTTTTCATTTTTTATTTTTTACACTGTCCCTTTATTTAATTTTTTGTTTTTTATCACTGTTATTCCTATTGCAAGGAATGTACACATCCCTTTTAATAAAAATAAGCATGACAGGTCCTCTTTATTGAGAGATCCAGGGTCAACAAGACCCCACATCTTTTATTTACCTTTACCAGAATTGGATCGCATGGGTGTTCACACCCAATGCGATCCGATTCAAATCCGAACCGACAGTTCGCACTGCGATATGCGAACCCATCTGGGGGTGTCATTAACTTTCTATTGACACTTCCAGCAGTTTGCATAGGGCTATGTGAACTGCCTTGTGAGTCAGGTGCGATGCAGGAACCCGCAGTGGATTTGCAGGGTTCCTGCATTGCACCAATGTGAACAGAGCCTTAAAGGCAAAAATAATAGAAATAAAAAAATTACATTTTGACTTTAAAAAAATAATCCCGTCTATCTGCTTGAGAACTGGAAGTGACGTCGGAGGTCGCTCCAGTCCTCCAAGGGCATTGCCCTCACTCCACTTCCTGCCTATCTAGCAAATGGATCGTATTGTTTCCAGGTTTACTGATGGATCCAGAAAGCGGGAAGGGGAGGCACCTC
This sequence comes from Lithobates sylvaticus, assembly GCA_028564925.1. Taxonomy (NCBI): domain Eukaryota; kingdom Metazoa; phylum Chordata; class Amphibia; order Anura; family Ranidae; genus Lithobates; species Lithobates sylvaticus. The sequence continues at coordinate 24,643,676 of CM053031.1, forward strand.
TCCCGTCGCCCCTAAAAGTGATCCTGTGGCAAATCCGCCACCGGGATCACTTTTAGCAGATGTCAAATTACCCACAGAAAAAAAATGATACCGGGGGTTATGGCAGCTAGCTGCTGCCATAACCCTGGTATCAAAAGCCAAAGTAATGATGTACTGTATACAATGCTGTATCCTGGCCTAGGCCGACAAGGCCTAGGCCTAGGGCAGCACATTGCAGGAGGGGGCAAAATGGAAAGAGTCCCAGCTGGCTTGCGCTACACTATTAGTGTAGCGCCAGTCTTATGTGGCGGACTGGGCTGAGAGGCAAATTAGTCTAGCGTCCTCATAAAGTGCCCGCTCCGCTTCCAGTATGCTGATGGCCGGCATTCCGCAACTGGGGGGGGGGGGGGGTGCCGCTTCTAATTTTGACTGTTCTCTCATCCTGGACCACGCACCTACCTCACTGTGCTGTTTTCTGCTGCACCATTGGCATGGTTACATCTTCTTAGTCCTCTCCATAAAATTATCTGAAATTTGTGCTTAAAGTAGTACTATAGGCAACACTTTTTTTTTTTTCATTTTGGATAGAGTAAGGGAGGGTTATAACCCTTGTCAGTTTATTTTTTACCATCCCTGTCCCATTGCAGAGATTTCCCTTCACTTCCTGCCCCATAGCCAAACAGAAAGTGAGAGAAAATCTATGCAAATTAAGGGAATTCATTGCCGCCCCCCCCCCCCCCCCCCCCCCCCCGGCCACCGCCCCCCCCCCCAGGCCCTCAGAACTAGTGTCCCCACTCGAAAATTTCAGGGTGGGTCTTAAACAGCAAGGGGTGTGGCCTTGAAAGGAAGGGGTGGGCCATATTTAAATTAGGGGGTACACGAGTTTAGTCAGGCCTAGGGCAGCACAAAACCTAAATACACTACTGACTGTATATATATTGGTTTATTATGCATTTTGAAGCGTGTTTTTGCACGCTTTAGCACAATGTGTTGGGTCCTTTAGGAATAAAAGTGGTGTTTCCACCAAAAAAAAATAAAAATAGCTTAAAATTCATAAAAAAATAAAAATAATAATAATTGGAAAAGAAAACATTTTTACTCACCTCTAAATGCCTGTTGCTAGGGGGTCCCTCGTAGTCTGCCTCCTTCAGTGCCCGGGCACTGACATCACTTCCCCTCGGCGCAGTCAGTCATCTGGGACACGTGACAGGTCCTAGATGACTGTGCGGCGTATGACAGCGCGCGACGCCGCTCGCGCATACGCAGTGGGTGCCCGGCTGTGAAGCCACAGCCGGGTGCCCACAGTAAGAATGTCGGCGCCGTGAGCGGAGCGGGGAACGAGGGGGGGCTTCGTTCTCCTGCATCGCTGGACCCTGGGACAGGTAAGTGTCCGATTATTAAAAGTCAGCAGCTGCAGTATTTGTAGCTGCTGATTTAAAAAAAATAATTTTTTAGGGGGCACCCCACTTTAATTGCACCACTGCTTGCCTGCAAAGGCATGTAATGTGTGCACTGCAGGAACACTTGATTAATGAAAATTTCGAGGGTGTATTCACCTGGTGATCCTGCCAATACCACATTTCCTGGTCTAGGGTGACAACGCTCATTTGAACAGAAAACACTACTCCTTATTTCCATTAATCATGTGGAGAAAAAATATTTTTCTTATCATCTAATAGAAATACTACACCACATCCCTTTATATATAAATAGAAATTTCGAGGGTGTATTTTGGGATTTTTAGGGTGCACAATTATAACAAAATCATTTGTAAAAAGAAATTTTATGTAACTAAAATTGAACAATGTTCTAATAAATTTCTACTTTTTTTACAAATGATTTTGTTATAATTGTACACCCCAAAAATCCCAAAATACACCCGCGAAATTTCTATTTATCTATCAAGGGATGTGGTGCAGTATTTGTATTCGATGATAAGCAAAATATTTTTTCTCCACATGATTAATGGAAATAAGGAGTAGTAAGGTACCAAGGTGACGCTAGATAAAGTTCAATGAGCGTTGTCACCCTAGACCAGGAAATGTGGTGCTGGCAGGATCACCAGGTGAATATAAAGGGGGGGGGGGGGGAGAAATCTATAGAAGAAAGAAGAAAAGTAATACGGCCACCATGTCTTAGGACTGGTAAGTTGCAATATATTCAATTTTTGTCTTGAGGTTAAAGCCTCATACACACGATCGGACCGTGGACCAACTTTCCCATGGATTTTTGTCCAAAGGGCATTGGCCCCAAGTTGGTATCGCATACACATGGCAGGACTTTTTCAGCCAACTTTCACCAAATCACTTGGTTTTTCTGCTCTTTACCGCCACCTTTGGTCAACTTCTGTATTGTTGTCTGATCTTTTGCATTGGTTCTGCATTGGTTTGTACAAAAGTCCGTTGGTTTTGTGTACACACGGTCGGACTTTGGTCCATCAGACTTTTGTTGGCAGAAAGTTGGTCCGTTCGCACAGCCAACAAAAGTCCGATGAAACCTGGAAAAAGTTGGTCCGATGGAGCGTACACGCGGTCGGATGTTGGTCCAAAACAGCAAATTTTTTTTTTACCTGATATCTAATAAGCTTTATAAAAAGCCAGAATCCCCTTAACATTCTTGCTAAAGATTACAGAAAGACGAAAACTTGATTGCCTGTCTGAGCATTTTATTGACAGCCTCCTAAGAGATTTACTAATGAAACACCATTTACTAATGCAGTGCTGTACCTGAAAGCGTCTACAGAGCCGAAGTCTGCCGGGTGTCTTCTCGCGTTCATCTTCCATCTCAATTCTGTTCAATTTGCTGTGCATTAGACTGTGTGCAAATGGGACTGAAAGCACAAACAGTACACTTTAAAGTGGACCTGAACTCAAAAAAAAAAAAAGATGGATTTGCTATCTTTGGGCTCTTTCACACGGGCAGCCAGGGGGCAGAAAAACAGGTGGCTGAGACATGGTATTACCGCCTTCCGGCTGCCCAACTGGGTTCTAACATTGCAGTCTAACAAGGCAGTACACATGCTGCAGCCACCACAATGTTCAAGGGGAACTAAACTATTATGGGAAAGTTCCCCCAAAGAGGGGTTTTTAGGCGTTCACCTCGTTCTTGACGGTCGAAAGTTCAGCAAACTTTTGTGTGACCGTGTGTATGCAAGCCAAGCTTGAGCGCAATTCCGTCGGAAAAACCATCCAAGATTTTTCCGACGGAAAATCCGCTCGTGTGTACGCAGCATTAGGGTCAGTAAGAGTAAACAGTGCCCCATCTTTGTTATTAGGGGGAGGAAGAGTACCCCGTCATTAATGTCAGTGGGAGGAATAGTGCCCCATCATTTGTGTCAGTAGGAGCAATAGTGCCTCATCATTGTTGGTGTAAGTGTGAAGAATAGTGCCCCATTGTTGGTGTCAGTGGGGGGGAATACTGCCTTATCATTGGTGTTAGTGGGAGAAATAGTGCCTCATTATTGGTATCAGTAGGAGGAATAGCGTCCCATCATTAGTGTCTGTGAGAGGAATAGTGTTCCCTATCAGTAGGAAGAATAGTGCCTCATTGTTGGTGTCAGTGGGAGGAATAGTGTTCCCTATCAGTAGGAAGAATAGTGCACTGTTATTGGTGTCAGTGGGAGGAATAGTGTTCCCTATCAGTAGGAAGAATAGTGCACCATTATTGGTGTCAGTGGGAGGAATAGTGTTCCCTATCAGTAGGAATAATAGTGCACCATTATTGGTGTCAGTGGGAGGAATAGTGTTCCCTATCAGTAGGAAGAATAGTGCACCATTATTGGTGTCAGTGGGAGGAATAGTGTTCCCTATCAGTAGGAAGTGCCTCATTATTGGTGTCAGTGGGAGGAATAGTGTTCCCTATCAGTAGGAAGAATAGTGCCTCATTATTGGTGTCAGTGGGAGGAATAGTGTTCCCTATCAGTAGGTAGAATAGTGCCTCATTGTTGGTGTCATTGGGAGGAATAGTGTTCCCTATCAGTAGGAAGAATAGTGCACCATTATTGGTGTCAGTGGGAGGAATAGTGTTCCCTATCAGTAGGAAGAATAGTGCCTCATTATTGGTGTCAGTGGGAGGAATAGTGTTCCCTATCAGTAGGAAGAATAGTGCACCATTATTGGTGTCAGTGGGAGGAATAGTGTCCCCTATCAGTAGGAAGAATAGTGCCTCATTGTTGGTGTCAGTGGGAGGAATAGTGTTCCCTATCAGTAGGAAGAATAGTGCACCATTATTGGTGTCAGTGGGAGGAATAGTGTTCCCTATCAGTAGGAAGAATAGTGCACCATTATTGGTGTCAGTAGGAGGAATAGTGTCCCCTATCAGTAGGAAGAATAGTGCACCATTATTGGTGTCAGTGGGAGGAATAGTGTCCCCTATCAGTAGGAAGAATAGTGCCTCATTGTTGGTGTCAGTGGGAGGAATAGTGTTCCCTATCAGTAGGAAGAATAGTGCACCATTATTGGTGTCAGTGGGAGGAATAGTGTTCCCTATCAGTAGGAAGAATAGTGCACCATTATTGGTGTCAGTAGGAGGAATAGTGTTCCCTATCAGTAGGAAGAATAGTGCCTCATTATTGGTGTCAGTGGGAGGAATAGTGTTCCCTATCAGTAGGTAGAATAGTGCCTCATTGTTGGTGTCAGTGGGAGGAATAGTGTTCCCTATCAGTAGGAAGAATAGTGCACCATTATTGGTGTCAGTGGGAGGAATAGTGTTCCCTATCAGTAGGAAGAATAGTGCCTCATTATTGGTGTCAGTGGGAGGAATAGTGTTCCCTATCAGTAGGAAGAATAGTGCCTCATTGTTGGTGTCAGTGGGAGGAATAGTGTTCCCTATCAGTAAGAAGAATAGTGCACCATTATTGGTGTCAGAGGGAGGAATAGTGCCCCCTATCAGTGGGAAGAATAGTGCACCATTGATGGTGTCAGTGGGAGGAATAGTGTCCCCTATCAGTAGGAAGAATAGTGCCCCATTGTTGGTGTCAGTGGGAGGAATAGTGTCCCCTATCAGTAGGAAGAATAGTGTGCCAATGGCCAGATAAAGGAAAGCTAGGAGCCGCATCTGGCCCTCAGTTTGGAGATCACAGATCACAGACTGATGCCTCTGACAGCTAGTCTCACCAGATTTGGAGAGAGATTTGGAGCTGCTCAATGTTTTCCATGCTGGAGGGGAAGCTGTACCTGAGGCCCTGCAGTGCAAGAATCTCCCTGCTTCTGCTTCATCCATTTTTCTACCACTTCTTCATTATTAACCACACTGTCAGCAGATCACCAGTGATCAGGGGGCAGCTCTCCTACTAATATGGCCGCCCCACATATAGACAGTGCAGAACAAGGCACAGTAAGCCAGCAATGAAGAAAAAGACCAGCTGCAAGAGCCTACAGGCAATACTGCTGGTTAGTCCTTTGCTCCCTGCTTTCCATTTTCGACACAGATTTCACAATACAGGTCCTCTTTAATGTTTTCTAAACCCCAAGCAATTAGGTTGCAGTTCTGCAAAGTCACCTGTATTATCTTATATATGGCTTCTGGGAAGGAAAAGCAGTTGCTGATTTAACCCGCTGCATTTCCAGAAGGCACTGATCTTTTTTGCAGTAATAAATGTACGGCTTCTTTTAGCCCAAAGCAAACTCTGAGCGAAAGGCATAGAGAGAGCATTCTGGCGTGTCTAGGATGATTTGTGTAGCCTGCGCTCTCTCTCAAGTCTAGGCGTTAATCGTGTGAAAATAAAATAGTCTAGTGGTGTAGAAGATTTACTGTATAGTGGATCCTCGCCTGCCACCCAGGTAGACGAGTGGGTCAATTTTTTGTAAAACGTCTTAGCTTGTGATTTCTGCTCCTCAGTTGCTGCGCGTCGCAGGTTTTTTGCTTTAAAAGAGACTCACGACGACTGACGCAGAGAAAGCCGCAGCGTTCTTTTGCTTTGCATCTTTTGAAGTTATTTGCGGTAAAAGCAAGGAAACATAAAAGAAAAACTCTGTAGTGTGTTAATGCTTTACTAAAGAAAAAAAACGCTGCATATACAACTGTAGGAAAAACAATTCAAGACACAAAAAATAGGAGAGAATTTCCCTGTAGGGTTTTGTGTTGCAGCAAACAATCCAAAATAGTTTATAAAAATATATTTATTACAAAGAGTAGTATACAAAAGCACAACTGTCTGTTAAGATATGAGCTCTATGACAAAGACTGGCAGACATGCATGATATGTCTAATTATACAGTTGTACAATAAACATTAACAAGTGGCATAGTAATTGTAGAGAATTATACAGGAAAAATAGACGTGTTTCGACCATATATAGTAGAGGTTTTCTTCAGGGGGGAAAGATATGAATTTCTAAAGGGTATAATATATAAGTAAATACATTAAAAACCAAACAGTAAGGTATACTGATTCCAAAAAAGTACAAAACAGGTCCAGAAATTTATATTTACCTATTGGCTTAATCTATTTCTCTGCGTTCACCTATTTAACCAGGCAGTATTCACTGCCTGACAGTCTTTGTCATAGAGCTCATGTCTTAACAGACAGTTGTGCTTTTGTATACTACTTTTTGTAATAAATATATTTTTATAAACTATTTAGGATTGTTTGCTGCAACACAAAACCCCACAGGGAAATTCTCTCCATCTTTTGTACTTTCATCGGGGCGTGCAGCTAATTCTTGCTCATTCATTGTATCGCTTTTTCACTTTTTGCAAGACACACAAAATATTACAAAATATGCCTACAACATGCACAAGCTATCTATCCTTCCTAGCAATTAAGATTGTACAATGTATGATATATCATATAGGCATACACTACAACATGCACAAGCTACCTATCCTTCCTAGCAAATAAGATTGTACCATGTATGTAATAGGGATATAATTGGGCTTGTGCAATTCGTTTCGTAACAAATCAAAATTCGGCCGAATAAAAAAATAACGAATTTCAACTAATACGAAAGAAATTATAGCGGATATAACAAATGAATTTGACAGGATTCAGTAATTCGTTAAAGATCTAAGGAAACAAGAGTTCAACTCAAAGTAAATCTTACAGTCCAATCAGCTGATTAATTTTGTGCTGAAGGTTGGATTACTGGCAAAGTACATTCCTGAGAACTGAGTGAGAAGGGTGTTGTATTGTATTTGAGCCGAGGAGAAGAGATATTGTCATTGTGTGTGTTAAAAGATTAAATAAACAAACAACTTTCCAAACTACGATTCGTTATCACGAATCAATATACATACATATATATCGAATTTCAACTAATACAAAAGAAATTATAGCGGATACAAATGAATTCGACATGATTCGGTAATTCGTTGAAGATCTAATGAAACAAAAGGTCAACTCAAAGTAAATCTTACAGTCCAATCAGCTGATTAATTTTGTGCTGGAGGTTGGATTACTGGCAAAGTGCATTCCTGAGAACTGAGTGAGAAGGGTGTTGTATTGTATTTGAGCCGAGGAGAAGAGATATTGTCATTGTGTATGTTAATAGATTCAATAAACAAACGACTTTCCAAACTACAAATCATTATCACGAATATATATATATATATAAATATTGAATTTCAACGAATACGAACTAAATTATAGCGCATATAACAAATTAATTTGACATGGTTCGAGATTCAGTATAACGAATCTACAGAAATAACAAATTATCTGAAAAGGTATTAACGTAACATAATGAATATAACAGAACAAAATTATGTATTTTACCAATGACAACGAACCGAAACTAAAACGAAATTTTCCGTTGTGCACAAGTCTAGATACAATACAACATGCACAAGCTATCTATCCTTCCTAGCAAAAAAGCATGTACAATGTATGTAATAGGCATATAATACAACTTTTTGGAAGACTGGAGATTCTCTGACCCTGGCCCCTGGGTTTGGCGCACTTTATGCGAGTGGGTAGGGTAGAGCAGGGGAAGGTACCCTGTCTGTTAGGAACAGTACTAGCAATAGGGAAAGGCTCCTGAAAAGGAGGGAAAAGCTTATGCCGCTTTCCGGCGGACCAGAGTCCGTCGGACAATTCGATCGTGTGTGGGCTCCAGCTGACTTTTTCTTCCCAAAAGTCTGGCGGACCTAAAAATAATAAGACTGGCTTCAAGTCAAGACTCGAGTCCGGTCGAAAAGTCTGGTCGTCTGTGTGCTAGTCCGACGGACTAAAACCAACGCTGGGGCAGCTATTGGCTACTGGCTATGAACTTCCTTATTCTACATCATCACGTTCAAATCCGGCGGACTTTTGGAGTGATCGTGTGTGGCCAAGTCCGTTCATTTGAAAGTCCGGTGTACCTCAGCTGCAAAGTCCGTCGGATTGTCTGCCGGACTAAGTCCGATCGTGTGTACGCGGCATTAGGGTTACATCTCCCTGGATACCTTCCCGATTAGGCCCGAGACGGCCAGGTCTTCTTCTGTTCCCCTCTCAGCAGACGCTGTTGGTTTGGCTGGAACCTTCTTCTTCACATCATTGGAAATTCTGTGTGTGCCCGGCTTGGGTAGATGTCCCCCTGGGTCTATTGTGAACTGTTGCTGCATTACTTCAACACAAGTTTTATACTGCACCCGACCATGTGAATTATTGCCGGCGCACCACGCTCCACCCCACCTACAAGTGGTTCTTATGCACTGAGACAGCAAGACAAAAGTAAGAACAATGTGGCCACCTGAGGTAGATGCTAAACCTTCTGCAAATAATTCACCATGCTGAGTTCTCCATAGAACAGTTGCATTGTGAGTTACATAAGGTCCTTAACAGTGCCTATCTGTATCTCTGACCTGTTGTAATGTGTTGGCCGATTTATGTGGGATTTTATATTATTATTATATATATGTACTGTATTACACACACAGTATAAGATTGACCAGGCCAGATGTCAGTTGACATTGTTATCTGTTAACCTAATTACACATATCAAAGGGGAAGTGGCCAAACAAGAATTACTCCACATATCAAAGGGGAACAGATAATGATTCTGGGCTATGTTGATGTTAATATGCAAGAATATAGATTGGGGATTCAAGTCTATTCTACACCTCAAAAGGGTGTTCAGCTGGCATCTTTTAATCTAATCAGTAGTCACACATATCAAAGGGGACTTGTTAATGTTAATATGCAAGAATGCAGATTAGGGCAGTTTTATGACTACAGCTGTTCACAGCTTGGGGTGATCTCCTGTCACTCTGAATGACAGGAGCAGATCAAAGCAATTAATGGAAACGGCCAATCAAATTGCTCAGCCATTCAGTGGGTGTGGGGGATATAAGATGGCATTCAATCTGTTTAGAAGTGTGTGTTCTTATGAAGGCACCAAAAGTCACATGGTTTCATGGGGCTCTGGAAAGTTACTAACACTGTCATGATTATACCCTGTTGGATTTTGTCATCTGCAAGACTGCTCTGTTTTGGAAGCCAAATTTTGGAACCCATTCTCTGGAGAATTGGGTTTGCTGCGGGAACAATACTTATTAATAACTACATACCATCTACGAAGGACATATTAGATCACTACATGACCTTTTCCATTTGCTAAATCACCCTCTACATTCCTCCACCAGTCTACTAATGTCCACCAACTCATGTTGTTATTCCATGCAGGATTAGATAATTTGTCTTGAATAGTGTGTTCCCCATCCTCTGGAATTCAATTCTCTCTACATACTACTTGATTAATACAGTCCATTGAAAGACACTTTTTCAAAACAACCTATCCACTCCACTTTTGTATTCATTCTTTACTAAAGTGGTGAACTCTACTCACCTCCAGCCCACTCCATCCCCTTTAGATACTGTATCCAGTGATCTTCTTCTTTTATGTTCCCTCCTGACCTCCTTTGTAAAGCTTGTTTTTTTTTCCGATTTTTTAGAAATAACATAATTATGAGGTTTGATTACCATGAAGAAGTGGAACCCTGTTTCATTAAAACTCTTACATTCCCATAACACTCCTTACTGAGAAGGACCTGAAGTCAACTGGTCAACTGGTATCATTTGTAGAATATGTTGCCAGCCCACCATGGGTCTTTATCCACTTCAGCCCCAGAAGGTTATACCCCCTTCCTGACCAGGCCATTTTTTTGCAATACGGCACTGCGTTACTTTAACTGACAATTGCGCGGTTGTGCAACGCGGTACCCAAATACAATCGATGTCTTTTTCCCCCACAAATAGAGCTTTCTTTTGGCGGTATTTGATCACCTCTGCAGTTTTTTTTTTTTTTGCGCTATAAACAAAAAAAGAGCAACAATTTTGAAAATAAAATAATTTTTTCGTTCTGCTATAAAGCATATTCAATAAAATTTTTAAAAAAAAATCGAATTTCTTCATCAATTTAGGCTAATGTGTATTCTGCTACATATTTTTGGTAAAAAAAAATCCCAATAAGCCTATATATTGGTTTGTGCAAAAGTTGTAGCGTCTATAAACTTGGGTTATTTTTATGTAAAAAAAAAAGTGAAAAAAAATATGTTTCCAAAAAATTGTAACAAATATTTACAACTTCAAAAAACTCGCCGTGCCTCTTACTAAGTCATAAGTATTTTTGTGCCCTACTTTAATGCCACGTACACGCGACCGGACTTTTTGACCTAACTGGTCCGACGGAACTAATCTTGTATATTACAATCCGTCGGACAATTCAACCGTGTGTGGGCTTCATCGAACCTTCAGCGAACCTTTTCTGTCGAAAATCAGACAGACTTTAGATTTAGAACATGTTTCAAATCTTTCCGACGGACTCCAGTTCGGTCGAAAAATCCGTTCGTCTGTATGCTACTGGCTATGAACTTCCTTATTCTAGTCCAGACGTATGTCATCACGGTCGAATCCGTCGGACTTTGGTGTGAACGTGTGTAGACAAGTCCGATTTGACGGAAGTCCGTCGAAACTCCGTCAAAGTCAGACGGAATTCAGCCTGTCGAAAAGTCCGGTCGTGTGTACACGGCATTATACGCACTAATCGACAATGTGATTTTGTGTATTGTTGGATAACAATTACTTTTTTTCTACTAATAAAAATTTTAGTTTTTAAACATAACCAGACGCTTGCTCTTTGAGTCTTTAAAGGGGAGTTCCAGGCATTTTAAAAGTCAGCAGCTACAAAAAGTGTAGTTGCTGACTTTTAATAAACAGACACTTACCTGTTCCACAGTCCAGCGATGCGGCCGAACGGGGTGTCGCTCCTCTCCCCCTCCTCTTCGCCGGCGCCTCCATTGCCACTCAGGGCACCCGGCCGTGACAGCTTTCGTCTTCACGGCCGGACACGCACGGCGCATGCGCGAGACGCGCTGCGCTCCCGGAGTGGATAGGCGATCTCCTGGGACCTGTCACGTGTCCCAGGAGATTGCTTAGAGGGAGGAGCCGCCTAGGCGGTTCCTGGGCGGAAGGAGGAAGGGGGACAGGAAGTCCCCCTCCTAATGAAGCCCCCACCCCCCCCCCCCAAAAAAAATTACATGCCAAATGTGGCATGTAAGGGGGTGAGGAGTGCTTAAAGCGGAAGTTCCATTTTTGGGTGGAACTCCGCTTTAAAGTCCCATTTTCAAAAAACGGGGGAAACCATTTGTATTTGCCTCTTACTAAATACCTTGGACTGTCTACTTTCCAAAAATGGGTCATTTGGGGGATATTTCTACTGTCCTGGCAATTTTGGACCTCAAGAAATGAGATGGGGTGTCAGTATCTGTCAAACATATCAGGACTGATCAATTTTCAGATAAATTTACCAAAGTTTGTGGACTCCATAACCTTCTTACAGACTACATAATAAACACTGTATTATGTTATTTTTACCAAAGAAATGTAGTAGAATAAATGTTGGCGTAAATTCATTAAGGACGATTACTAATTTGCAAAATGTTATAACAGAAATGAAGAAAAACTTATTTTTTTCAAAATTTTCGGTCTTTTTTTGTTTATTTAGCAAAACATTTTTTTTTTTAAATCCAGTGGTGATTAAATACCACCAACAGAAAGCTCTAGTTTTGTAAAGACAAAATGATAAAAAATGTGTTTGGGTACAGTGTTGCATGACCACGCAATCGGCAAAGGTGTGACATCCTGGGCAGGAAGGGGGTGAAGGTGCCCAGTATTGGAGCGGTTAATACTATGAAATGCTAAATTATTATCATTCAAGCTGTGGCATCCTGGGCAGGAAGGGGGTGAAAGTGCCCAGTATTGGAGTCGTTAATAATATGAAATGCTAAATTATTATTATTATTTTTTTGCTATTTTTTTCCCAGGAAAGTGGAGTGACCCTTTAAAAAACGTATAAAGAAAGGAACATTATGTAGTGATCATTGGTAAAGGAGTTGATTAACGTATCTTCAATTGTTAGCAGACGACCTAAACAATTTAACCTTGACTTATTAAACTATTATTTCCCACTCTGAAAACTCCAGGCTAGTGCTGTAGACGTGGCAATCACACCTACGTTTAATTATAGTGTATTATTACAAACAAATCCCGGTGCGACCGGCTCTGGAACATTTCTTAGAACCTTTTTTTTTTCATAAATCAATATTTCTCTGAATTTGAAAATTACCAAAGGATTTAGCTTGTGAACTGTTAGATCAGAAGGAAAAGGGGAAAGTGAATGAATTTATATGTGATCAACACAATCTTTACACAGGAGTGCAGAGCTAACCATCATCGCTCCCCTATAATTATCTGCTGATATGTTCCGTCAGAAGCAAGTCAAAGCGGTTATTTCATTACGTATTCCATGTCTCAACATCTGGAGCTGGGATTTAACCACTTTAAGACCAGCCTCGTTTTGGATTTTAGGTGTTTACATGTTTAAAACAGTTTTTTTGCTAGAAAATTACTTAGAACCCCCAAACATTATATATTGTTTTTTTTTTTTTCTAACACCCTAGAGAATAAAATGGTGGTCGTTGCAATACTTTTTTTACACCGTATTTGCGCAGCGGTCTTACAAGCGCACTTTTTTTGGAAAAAATTCACTTTTTTTTAATAAAAAAATAAGACAACAGTAAAGTTAGTCCAATTTTTTTATATATCTTGAAAGATAATGTTACGCCGAGTAAATTGATACCCAACATGTCATGCTTCAAAATTGCGCCCGCTCGTGGAATTGGCGTCAAACTTTTACCCTCAAAAATCTCCATAGGCGACGTTTAAAAAGTTCTACAGGTTGCGTTACAGAAGAGATCTATGGCTATAATTATTGCTCTCGCTCTACCGATCGCGGCGATACATCAAAAAAATAATTGGGTCACTTTTATTCCTATTACAAGGAATGTAAACATCCCTTGTAATAGAAAAAAAGCATGACAGGTCCTCTTAAATATGAGATCTGGGGGGGTCAAAAAGTCCTCAGATCTCATATTTGGACTTAAATGCAAAAAAAAAAAAAATGTCATTTAAAAAAATGACATTGAAAAAATTTTCCTTTAAGAGGTATGGGCGGAAGTGATGTTTTGACGTTGCTTCCGCCCTGCTATGATATAGAGACGGGTGGGGGCCATTTTAGGAAGAGGACCCGATCGCTTCCGCCGCTACCGATGCGGAGGGCGCAGGAAAGCGGTGGGAGGGGTGGGGGCAGCTCTCCCTCCGCCGATAACGGTGATCTTACAGCGAATCTGCCACAGAGACCACCATTATCGTTATTTACGACCGGTGCCTGAAGAGATGAATATCTCGGTTGTGGCAGCAGCTGCTGCCGTTACCGAGATATCCCTCTTCAAAAAAGGGACGTACATCGTCGTGCGCTGGTCATAAAGTGGTTAAAAAACAAAAATGTTCGTGGCTTGTTTTGTCGTGGCTTTGAAGTGGACCTGAACGCAAATCTTGAAGGTATACTATGTTATACGGGATATTTCAAAATTTTCATTGTGCTTAACCACTTCGCATCCGGGCAAATCCTGGCATTTCTCTGTAAAAATCATAATTTTTTTGGTAAGAAATTACTCAGAACCCCCAAACATTATATAAATACACTCACCAGCCACTTTATTAGGTACACCTTGCTAGTAGCGGGTTGGACCCCCTTTTGCCTTCATTCTTCGTGGCATAGATACAACAAGGTGTTGGAAACATTCCTCCGAGATTTTGCTCCATAGTGATATGATGGCATCACACAGTTTCTGCAGATTTGTTGGCTGCACATCCATGATGGGAATCTCCTGTTCAACCACATCCCAAAGGTGCTCTATTGATTGATTGGAGCTTTGTGACATGGTGCATTATCCTGCTGGAAGGAGCCATCAGAAGATGGGGACACTGTAGTCATAAAGGGATGGACATGGTCAGCAACAATACTCAGGGAGGCCGTGGGGTTTAAACAATGATCAATTGGTACTAAGGGGCCCAAAGTGTGCCAAGAAAATATCCCCCCACACCATTATACCACCACCACCAGCCTGAACCGGTGATACAAGGCAGGATGGATCCATGCGTTCATGTTGTTTACACCAAATTCTGACCCGACCATCTGAATGTCGCAGCTGAAATTGAGACCAGAATTGAGGAGCTGTAAGTTAGATGATGAGGCAGTTGAAGGAATGAAGGTGGGATGATGGTATAGGTGGGGACACATAAGTGGGCTGAAGGTGCAAGTGATGGGTTGAAGGTGGTATGATGACTAAGGTGAGGAGTTGAAGGTGGGAAGAGGGCACAGATGAGGAGCTGTAGGTTGGATGATGAGACAGTTGAAGTAATGAAGGTGGGATGATAGCACAGGTGGGGACATATAGGTGGGCTGAAGGCACAGGTGATGGGTTGAAGGTGGTATGATGACTAAGGTGAGGGATTGAAGGTGAGAAGAGGGCACAGATGAAATGTAGGTTGTATGATGAGGCAGTTGGAGGAATGAGGGTGGGATGATGGTACAGATATTAGGAGGAAGGTGGGATAATGGCACAGTAGGTGCAGGTGATGGGTTGAAGGTGGTATAACGACTAAGGTGAGGGGTTGAAGGTGGGAAGAGGGCACAGATGAGGAGATGTAAGTTGGATGATGAGGCAGTTGAAGGAATGAAGGTGGGATGATGGCACAGGTGGGGACACATATGTGGGCTGAAGGTGCAGGTGATGGGTTGAAGGTGGTATGAAGACTAAGGTGAGGAGTTGAAGGTGGGAAGAGGACACAGATGAGGAGATGTAGGTTGGATGATGAGACAGTTGAAGGAATGAAGGTGGGATGATGGTACAGGTGGGGACATATAGGTGGGCTGAAGGCGCAGGTGATGGGTTGAAGGTGGTATGATGACTAAGGTGAGGGATTGAAGGTGAGAAGAGGGCACAGATGAGAGGTAGGTTGTATGATGAGGCACTTGGAGGAATGAGGGTGGGATGATAGAACAGGTTAGGTGATAAAAATGGTTTGATGGTACAGATATTAGGATGAAGGTGGTATGATGACTAAGGTGATGGGTTAAAGATGTGAAGAGGACATAGATGAGGAGATGTAGGTTGGATGATGAGGCAGTTGAAGGAATGAAGGTGGGATGATGGTACAGGTGGGGACATATAGGTGGGCTGAAGGCGCAGGTGATGGGTTGAAGGTGGTATGATGACTAAGGTGAGGGATTGAAGGTGAGAAGAGGGCACAGATGAGAGGTAGGTTGTATGATGAGGCACTTGGAGGAATGAGGGTGGGATGATAGAGCAGGTAAGGTGATAAAAATGGTTTGATGGTACAGATATTAGGATGAAGGTGGTATGATGACTAAGGTGATGGGTTAAAGGTGTAAATAGGACATAGATGAGGAGATGTAGGTTGGATAATGAGGCAGTTGAAGGAATGAAGGTAGGATGATGGTACAGATATTAGGATGAAGGTGGGATAATGGCACAGGAGAAATGATGGTGGTAGGAAGATGGAGAATAAAGATGTGATGATGGTGTAGGTTAAGGAATGAAGATAGGAAATATTTTACCTACAGCTGAGCTATTATACTGTATGTTTGACATATTCCTACATAACAATTACTGCCTTTGTGTAGTTGCCCAATTTTTTGGACTGAGACAATATTTATATGAACACAATCCAAAACCAGAGACATTTTTGAGCCTTTATTGCTTTAGCAGCTGTTTTGAAAGCTCAATGAATATTAGTAACCTGAATTGTCATCAAGGTTTTGAGGTTGCAGCCACATTATAACCTATTATCAGGTTTATAGAATACAATGTTGTTCTGTCATTGGTCATCTACCTGTCACGTTACGGCCATGGAAGATGTATTTCTGGCCATATTTCTCTCAGCCCGTACATGTTTTGTATTGCAGGCAGCCCTTCCGATACAGTAAAGATCCAGCCTGATAGAATTTCATGTCATGTTTGGGATGCAGTAAAATGTTTACTTCTGCAGCTCTTTGAATTACTCTGGTGCAGTCGCATTGATGTCATTATGCAATCGGCTTCATTGGGACAGTCGCTCGCTTGACGTAAGTAATAAGGCCACATAGGCAGGACAGATTGAGTAGCACTCAATCACATAACCAATCCCATAGATCTTGTTACCGGTGGGGTACAGACGATCTATACGATTCTACATGTCATTTGATTCATTGCTTCTCTTGGCGCCTGGTTACTTGTGAACAATTGCATTGGTATTTTTACTGCAAATTAATTTACAGTCTGTTGCAAGGTGCTATCTCCACTGGGGTTTCCATCTACTCCTCCACCTCCATCTAGGTTTTTCTACTTCATTCAGCTGAATGTATAGCACTATGGCATAGACTAAAGTACTGGCACAGGTTTGTCCATCGCCCAATGCATGGATACAGAGCTGCATCCCCCCTCCTCCACTGCTCATGCATGCCATACTGCCCTGTGCCCATTCCCTACCCCCTTGCTTTGGCTGCCCATGGTTGGCATGGATTGTGCACTGCACTGTGCATACTCCTTGGAGCGTGCGTGCTGTGAGGATTTGCCGCCATTCTGCTGCACCTTGGGCAGCTGCCCCTCCTGTCCACCCCTTGTCCCAGCCCTGGCAAGCAGCTTCTATAACAACTAAAGATTATGTACATGAAGCACACCCCTCGTGAGAGCTGCTGAGTTAGGGTTCCCCTACTGCTGCACGCCAGTCAGTTGGCATTTCCTTCATTCACTCCAACACAGAGTGTTGTTTTGGTGTTATATTAGGGGATAACTTGGATTCGGTGGGAAATTATGGGATGCCTAACTTGAAAAATGTCCAAACACAGAACATAGGGACAACTTTCTTCCCTATTTGAACAGATCTTCTTCTTCCTTCCTCCTTGCACAAACTTGGCTCCCTTGTACAACACCTGCTGCTCACTCCTGGTGGAACTAGCAGTATATCACTAGTTTAGCAAAGGCCCATTACAGGCAGGAACTCTCAGCCCCTTTGGCAAAGTAGCACAAATGGAGTGAACAGCATAGCACAGTCCTTTCTGCTTCCCTGTGGCCACTGATCTCAGTTCCACTTGCTTGCAGAAACTGTAGCCCACCTGGCTGAGACCAGCCGCACCTGGCTGCTCTTCCTCCCGACAGACTATCTGCATCTGCACCAGTCTTGCCCAACTGGCACACACACACATGGAGGTTATCCAGGGAAAGGTTGGATAAAGACCTGGTACACTGCGGTCTTCAAAAGAACACTGTTACAGCTGGCAGTCTCTCCCCTTGTCTTGTCGCTGAACCGTGCTGATCTACTCTCTGTCTCTGCTTGCTCCTTCCCACTGCCTCTCTGGTATGAATCTCTCCAACTGCCTCTTGTGGTGGGATCTTTCTGGGCCATCTTTCCTGAGCTCTATCCCACGGTAAACCCCCTCGCCCCCCCGGTAAGGGGGCCCCAAGGGCCACCGACTGCCTCCCTCAGCGATGCTTCTCCTTCTTCCACCCGACTCCCCTGCTGGCATGGCCCATGTCTATTTATGGAATTTCCTTAGTTCCCTGCCAGACCCACTTCTGGGGATTGGTCAAGGGTCCATACATTTTCAAGACAGCTCCTCCTACCCACTAGTTCCAGAACATTCTCCAATGCCCTGGAAACAGGGGGGAGGTGTCAGAGAGATGCCAGGATGAGTCATCCAGCCCTGGCCCCTAGTAACCCTGACCCAATTCAATGACTCAGGTCTAACCCAGAGCCAGCTATAATTTTCCTACATTGGAAATACTAGTAGCACACACTAGAGGGTGCTACATACAGTATAGATGTTATTTTATGGGCAGGGCTGTTACAATGTGTGAGCACTCCCATAGAAAACCATTAAGGGGCACCTTATCTCTCTAAACTCTTTGAGCTCAGAGTTACTGCGACAGGGGAGAGAGAGTGCATGCAAGGAGGTTTGAATCGGCTGGGAGTATATTAGCAACATCTTAGCAACAAGGCAGGATGGGATGATGCCATTTCTAGGACGTTTTTGGCCTGGCTTCGGGCGGTACATATATGGTCTAACCCTATAGCAAGGTCTTTATTCAATTTTGATCAAAGCTGCACAGTTTGTTTTTATCTACAGGCACTCCTGACCTGCATAGACATTTTTTCTTTTTGTTTTTGTTTTGGTAAATGTGAACTAACCCTTGAATATAACCTACATCTGTGGTGACAAGATCCATTGCATTCTACATTTGGTACATGGAGGTTGATTTACTAAAGCCAAATAGACTGTGCACTTTGCCAAGTGCATAGTCTATTTGCCTTTAATAAATAAACCCTATAGCACCTGCATGTTAGACCGTTGTAAATCCAGAGCTGACAAAAAGCCTCTTCTGGAATCCCCAATGTTAATACGGTGTTCTGCCGAGATGGTTCCCCTCGGCGGATTAGTGCAGCTCTGTACTGCGCATGCGCAGCGAAATGTCCGAAAATAACCGAACCTAAACAGATGCGAGTGAAGCGTACACCGCGCACGCGCAGTCGGTGTAGGAGACGATCCCGCACGCTCCCGATGCTCGCGCTACTCTGCAAGGGGAGTCTAACTAAGGGGCGGGTCGATTATTACACTAAGAAAGGGCAAAGGCAAACTAAAAATAAATCGTTTAGCTCTGGATATAGAGGAGAGTAATAGAAAACGTGTGTTTTTAGAGTGCTATCTGGGTTTTTCCTTTGAATTAGGAGTGTATTTTTTTAACCTTTATTTTTTTATTTAAGCAAACAAAATCAGCTGTGCGGTGTACACTTCACTGGCATGTGTTTAGGTTCGGCAATTTCCGGAAGATGCCTAGTCGTTCGTACTGCGCCTGCGCAGTACAGAGAGGAACCAATCCGCCAGGGGAACCAACTCGGCAAGACAACGGCATTGTCCACTATCGGTAACATTTGTAGCAGTAAAGGTCTGTTCACATAGCTGGCCGGGGGGGGGGGGGGGGATAAAAGCAGGTGGTGGAGACACGGTTTTACCACCCTCTGACTGCCCACCTAAACAGAGAGGGGGGGGGGGTAAAAGCAGCTGGTTGAGACACCATTTTAACACCCTCTGACTGCCCACCTAAACAGAGAAATTCAGTTGCAGTGGCAATACCCATGCCGTGAAGCAAAGCAAAAACGAAAAGGCTTTTTGCATTCAGCAAACAGTACCACCACCAAATACGACCCATTCAAGTGATTGGGGCTCCACTGCAACCATCCTGCATGCAGTTGCAGTGCAGTGCTGTGGGACTAAAACAGGTAGAGGGTTAAAACAGGCAGTGAAGAGGCAACATATCACCTCCTGTCAAACGCCCTCTGAAAAGCAATCAACCTTAGATCTCTTTTCAGGGGGGCGGCAGCACAGCCGCACATATGAACAAGCTCTTGTAATCATTGGCTAAGCAGTTTCATTGGGCCACGGCAGGTACAAAGAGAGGGTTAAAGATTAAAAGCTGGCACGTTCAGCATGTTTTACACCTTGTGAATTACTCCCCAGCCTCCTATAGATCACATCTTCTGACATGAACGTGCCCATTTTTCACTAAATATTCAGCAGCGAAGGGAATACCTGCCAAACAGCACTGCGTGCGAGAGAACAGAAGACCGAGAGAGAGAGAAAGAGAGGACGAGGGGTGGAGGAGGAAGAGACAGATTGGGTCATTTACTACCAGGCAGACAAGCACATTGAGAAGAATAAGATTACATGATTTCACCATTGCTGGCTTTCTGTAATTATGACAGATTGGCACCCAAGGTTGGTGGTGCTGGTGAGGGAACCAATGCTACCAGGGCTATGTGAAGCTGCATGAACAATTCATGGGCAGCCGGTAGACACAATTCTTTGAGGAAGGTGGAAAAATAGTGCTGGACCCGTAAGGTTATCCTATTGGCTTTGCTGTCTTAAAGTATTGATGTTGATATAAATAATCTTGTTCCTAGGCAGGCATCGTCTACACCCCTGAGGATCTCCACGGTCTCCTTGGCTTGTCATGTAATGTAACAAAAAAGTAAATTGAAGCAGCGCACCACTAATGCATAGCTCCCAACTGTCCCTGATTTCGAGGGACTGTCCCTGATTTCGAGGGACTGTCCCTGATTTGGAGCAATGTCCCTCTGCCCCTCTTCCCCTCTTTGCATTTGTACATTTTCAAAAGCCAATGTAAAGGAATAGTAGTGGTAAAGAAAAGTCCTTGTGAATTTAATTAACTTTTTTGTTAGTTAATTCTCCTTTAATGGGGTGTGGCAGGAGGCGTGTCCTATGCCTACATACGTTTGACAGTAGGTGTCCCTCATTCCCATCTCAAACTGTTGGGAGGTGTGCTAAAGGTCCGGATATGACTTTATTCCAATAAAGGTTAGGTGGACAATCGAAAGAGTAGCCAAGAGTCTAGTGTTAGAATACGGATGAGACTATACAATGCACCCCCTGGCACTAGATGAGTGTGGGATAGACATGTGCAATTATTTTTTTATTTTTTTATTTTTTGTTAAAATTTGTTATATTCGTTCATTCGTTATCGTACAAATGAACGAACGATTCGCTAAAAATTTTAACGAATGTTCGAATCGAACGAATCCGAAAAACAACCAAAAATCAGAAATAACCAAATTAGAAACAACGAAACTCCGAAAGAAGAAAATCCGAAAAACAAAAACAGGAACAACGAAAATCAAAATGAACGAAAAAATTTGTACATTCGTAACTTTTTTTTTTGTTTTTGTTGAATTGGTAATTTTCCGTGTCCCTTACAATGGCGCTGCTTAACGTGCTTCGAATGGATTGAAGAAAAAATTTGTACATTCGTAACTTTTTTTTTTGCGATTCGTAATTTTCCGTGTCTCTTACAATGGCGCTGCTTAAAGTGCTTCAAATGGATTGAACAAAAAAATTCGTACATTCGTAACTTTTTTTTCCGATTCGTAATTTTCCGTGTCTCTTAAAATGTAATAATAGCATACACATTAGGGGTGCGTATCTTCACTTGCCTCACGATTCGATTCGATTACGATTATCCGGTCCACGATTCGCGATGCATCACGATTAGGCTGGCTTCACACTGGGGCGGTGCGGGGCGGCGACGGTAAAGCAGCGCTATATTTAGCGCTGCTTTACCATCGTTTTACCCGCGGTATGCGGCCGCTAGCGGGTGGTTTTAACCCCCGCTAGCGGCCGCAAAAGGGTTAAAAACCTCCGCAAAGCGCCGCTGCAGCGGCGGTTTGCGGGCGGTATCCCCGCGGTTTCCCATTGATTCCAATGGGAAGGAGCGGTATAGGAGCGGTGAATACACTGCTCCTTCACCGCTCCAAAGATGCTGCTAGCAGGACTTTTGTTGCGGTCCTGCTAGCGCACCGCTCCAGTGTGAAAGCCCGCCGGCTTTCACACTGGAGTGAATGGGGCCGGTTTTTTCAGGCGGTATACAGGCGCTATTTTTAGCGCCGTACCGCCTGAAAACCGCCCCAGTGTGAAAGGGGCCTTAGTGCGCATGGTTTTCATCCAAAAAATTCAAGCAGTCAGAGGAACTAAATTTTCTAAATTTTATCTGTTCTTAAAAAAAAGACAACACTACCTGCATGTAGCAAAGTGTAAACACAGCAGACAACTTAAAGATGAGCTCCAGACTGCCCCCAAATGACTACAGAAGATGGTAAGAGACTGCAGATGTGATACAGAAGATGGTCAGAGACTGCAGACGTGATACAGGGGATGGTCAGAGACTGCAGGCGTGATACAGGGGATGGTCAGAGACTGCAGGCGTGATACAGGGGATGGTCAGAGACTGCAGGCGTGATACAGGGGATGGTCAGAGACTGCAGGTGTGATACAGGGGATGGTCAGAGACTGCAGGCGTGATACAGGGGATGGTCAGAGACTGCAGGCGTGATACAGGGGATGGTCAGAGACTGCAGGCGTGATACAGGGGATGGTCAGAGACTGCAAACCTGCTGGACATGGTAAGGGAGGTGCCAGACTGTGCTAGCCAAGCTGACCAATACCCCGCCCCCCTCACCACATAATACTGTTTAATTACCATAGCGCTCCCCTGCCTAGTGTCACCACGGACCAATTCCCATCTCTATTGACCAGCATCCACACAGTCCTCTGCTCTCCCCCCATCTCTACACAGTAAGCATGCAGACAGGGTAATAAAAAACTAAAAATGGTGTGCAGTGCTTTGTGGTGATTGTACAAAAGTCTCATTAAGTAGTGAATAAATATAGTCCTGAAATGTATAAATCTGTGATCTGATTGAAAGAAATCTTTTGTGTATTCAATCAGATCACAGATTTATACATTTCAGGACTATATTTATTCACTACTTAATGAGACTCTTTTGTACAATTTACCACAAAGCACTGCACACCATTTTTAGTTTTTTATTGCTCTGTCTGCATGCTTACTGTGTAGAGATGGGGGGAGAGCAGAGGACTGTGTGGATGCTGGTCGATAGAGATGGGAATTGGTCCGTGGTGACACTAGGCAGGGGAGCGCTATGGTAATTAAACAGTATTATGTGGTGAGAGGGGCGGGGTATTGGTCAGCTTGGCTAGCACAGTCTGGCACCTCCCTTACCCCACTCGGTGTCCTCCCCGCGGCCCCCTTACCTGGCTCTGCATCATCCGTCACACCTGGCTGTACATGCCGCCTCCACTCTCCTCCTCCGCGCTCCACAAGCAGGCCGCCGCTGCCACTCTTAGCAGCAGCAGTTTCGAACACCGCTCCATGTCCCCCCCAACGTGCAGACAGCGCGACGCAGGGGGTGACGTCAGTGGGACTCAGGAGGAAGAGGGAAAAGCCGGCACGGCTTACTCCCACGGCTCTTCGGCGGCTTTGGGCTCCGTTCGGTTGCGGAGGCGGGGCCTAACGCGGAGCGAGGATGACGTCATCTAAACATCGATTATTCCAGTCATAGCATCGATGCCGCATCGTGTATGGTTGATTGGCGATGCATCAATGCTATGATTAATTTCAACAGCCCTAATACACATTACATAAAATTATGAATTTACGAATCTACGAAAACAATGTTACGAAAGTATGAATAAATCAATCTAACGAAAGTACGAATGTAACTAAATCTACGAAAATACGAATGCGTCTGAATTTCGAATAAACGAAAATTAAACTAACGGAAAAACAAATCAAC
Source organism: Lithobates sylvaticus (assembly GCA_028564925.1). Classification (NCBI taxonomy): domain Eukaryota; kingdom Metazoa; phylum Chordata; class Amphibia; order Anura; family Ranidae; genus Lithobates; species Lithobates sylvaticus. The sequence continues at coordinate 24,667,138 of CM053031.1, forward strand.
GAAAAAATAACTCTTACGAAAATACGAATCGTTACGAATACGAACATCGACGACTTACGAATGTACGAATCGTTATGAATCAACGGAAACGAAAGAAACAAAACCAAAATAAACACATTTTTCTATTGTGCACATGTCTAGTGTGGGCAGTGCTATGCTCTGAAGGAGAGAAGGTTTATGAACGTTGGGAGGAGGAGGTGTACATGTTGAGCTGGGGGTGGGAGGCAAATACAGGCAAATATTGATGAGAAATACAACAATCTTTCAAATTTGAAGGATTGTTGTATTTCTCATCAATATTTGCCTGTTTCTTGAGTACCAGAGCTCATATTTTAACTACTTCTAGTTTTCTACGTTGTATAATCATTCCATCAATCAGTGCTAATAAAATTCACATTTTTATGGAAAGAACTTCTGTCTCTCAATATTGCTGCTAAAAAGTTTCTTGAATCTTTCTCTTTATGATGTATCGGGGTGTGCAGCTCCTATAGATCCAATATATATGTCCATCCCCTATCTTAAAGCCTATAATAAGGCTTAGATGTAGCTACCATGGATATCTCCTAAACTTGCACCGTTTAGGAGTTATCTCCTGTATCACCATGTGCTGACGTCATCGTCATCATCTGAAGCACTGAAGCAACGGCTCGTTCATTACCACCGGCGGCTACCGCGCCCATGCACTGGAGTAGCGTCATCGCGGCTTTGGCCAAACACAGACCGCGATACCCGGAGATAACTCCAGGAGACATGTCGCTGGGCAGAGCAGTGGTCTATGCATACTAGCTCATTATGCCTTTGTCTTGCATTTTTTTTGTTTTTTGTGTGGCAGCCCAGTCTTAGTCTGTAGGGTTCAATATCGAGTTGGCCCACCCTTTGCAGCTATAACAGCTTTGACTCATCTGGGAAGGCCATCCACAAGGTTTAGGAGAGTGTCTATGGGAATGTTTGACCATTCTTCCAGAAGCACATTTGTGAGGTCAGGCACTCATGTTGGACGAGAAGGCCTTGCCTTGCAGTCTCCCCTTTAAATCATCCCAAAGGTGTTCTATCGGGTTGAGGTCAGGGCTCTGTGCAGGCCAGTCAAGTTCCTCCACCTCAAACTCACTCATCCATGTCTTTTTGGACCTTGCTTTGTGCACTGATCCAAATCATTTGGTGGAGGGGGGATTATGGTGTGGGGGTTGTCTTTCAGGAATTGGGTTTAGCCCCTTAGTTCCAGTGAACTCTTAAGGCGTCGGCATACCAAGACATTTTGGACAATTTCATGCCCCCAACTTTGTGGGAACAGTTTGGGGACGGCCCCTTCCTGTTCCAACATGACTGCACACCAGTGCACAAAGCAAGGTCCCTAAAGACATGGATGAGCGAGTTTGGGGTAGAGGAACTTTCTTTTGACAATATAGTGTAGGTAGATAGATAGATAGATACTCCATCCAAAACAAAATTGTAGATGTGCATTGCCATTCAAAATTAATGGCACACCTCTACAGTATGCTGCCCTGTTTTTGTATGTTATATAATATATTGCCAAAACCATAAACTGCGCTTAGGTGTACACAAGCGTTTTAGGAAAAAGCTGCAAGCATACTATGAGTTATAAGCATAGTCATAGAAACAATAAAAAGGACATGTTGCGCCATCTCCAACAATATAACCAGGTGAATAGTAATCAAATTTCAAATATATCCACCAACAATAAATGTGACATGAAGATAATTGTATCATAAATGTGCAAAGTCCAGACGTGAAGATAAATGCAAATAAAAATTCAACCAAAGATGTGATAAAAATAGTCGCATCCACCCCGGTAAGTGGTTAAGGGATAAAGGTGTCTCAAAGAGAAAATTGAAAGATCCTCCACCAAATAATATCTAATAGGCTTAACAAACAGCCATGACCTTCTGATGGCAGGAAGTTCAAAAGTAGGAATCTTTCCAAACGGTCCTCAGAACAATGGAAATACTGCACTCCTCATGAAGGGTGACCTCAGAGAGTCCTCAATCTTAAATCCATGTGTGGTCATACCCAGAATATAAAAGGAAAACTCCACATAGTATATACCGGTAAAACTCACTTTTTAATAAGAATGGAATAAAATTCACATTCAAAATGTATTAATCGTGCTTGATAAACAAACTCTGGCCGATGTAGAAAATTAGGTTATATAATATGTGTGTAGCCCCCTTGTCTTAAACAGGGGCTACTGGTCAAATGTAGTGCTGCTGGGTGGTAAACAGCCTAGCTGATTTATTATCTATTTGTTCATTTGGTTCTCCCCCAAGTTCAGTGAAGCTGTGGGTTCTCCCTTCTGTCAGTAGGTGTCACTGGTGCCTCTGGTATGAGAAAGTACAATAAAACTGGCTTCTGAATATTCATACTTCCTCTAGTCAACAATTACCGTTTACCATGGCCCCCCAACCTTTGGGGAAGCATGGCACTTTGTGTAGAGCACCTTCTTTAGTCCAGAGAATGTGAGGCTGTTGGTTATTATTGTCTCCCAGGCAAAAAGTTTTCAGCCCTCCCTTCTATCCTTCTATCTCTTTGGCCCTCTCTAATGCCCCAACCTTGACTTGCCTTCTTAGAACAATTCTAATGTCGTGTACACACGTCTGGACTTTTCGACATACTGAATTCCGTCTGACTTTTCGACGGACTTTCGACGGACTTCCGTCGTATCAGACTTGTCTACACACAATCACACCAAAGTCCGACGGATTCGACCGTGATGACGTACGACAGGACTAGAATAAGGAAGTTCATAGCCAGTAGCCAATAGCTGCCCTAGCGTTGGTTTTTGGCCCTCGGACTAGCATATGGACAAACGGATTTTTAGACCGCACTCGAGTCCATCGGAAAGATTTGAAACATCTTCTAAATCTAAAGTCCGTCTGATTTTTCGACAGCAAAGGCCTGATGAAGCCCACACATGGCTGAATTGTACGACGGATTCGTTCCATGGGCGTCCGCAGGTAGGGGCAAGGGGGGTCAAGTGCCCCCCCCCCCGGAATCAGGGATCGGATCTTAAATTCAGCACAGTTGCGTTGATATCGGGGTGCGGGCTCCGTTCCTTCCCTATTGGCCATAACTGAGGGTCAATCAAAGGAGACTAGGAGAGGAGAGCATTATGGGACATGGGGATTACTTATCCTAGGGGCTGTACTACGTCTGTAGACTCTGACCATGATAATGTGATAATGACATTGTCGAAAGGGGGTGGTGCATGGGTGACCCTAAAATGATGCCCCCCTTGAAAAAAGTTCTGCGGACGCCCATGCGTCGGACCTTTGCTGTCAAAAAGGTCCGGCCGTGTGTACACGGCATAAGACTATAAACAGCGTAGAAGGGCAGGCAGCATTAATCTGGCCCTGCCTATAATTTCCATTACCAGCTTTTCTTGTCCCTACTTATGTATGACAGTAAGGCGAAAATGTGTTTCCCTGCTTCATGTAATATTTTACTTTTAATGGGCTCAGCGATTTATAACATTTGTCTTCCTTTGTCTGACCTTAATTATATTGTTATCGGTGACCTCTTTTTTCATGGGATTGGGCTAATGATATTATTGTTCTTGCCTTCAGCGTTGCTGTCAGCAGCCTCATTGGGGTCACCAACATGCGACAATATTACAGGAAGAAACAAGCAGCTTTTAGGAAGAGTCTGTACACTTGGAAAGTGAAGACTCGGGTTTGTTCTGTGAAGTGTGCCGGCCCGGCTGACCCCTCAATCTCTGTTCTTGCTCCGGCGAGGTCTCCCCGCGGGGCTGCAGGAGGTGAGTGTGCCCAAGATAACACCGGCGTGCATTAAGGAGCGGGGTAATGAGGGGCATTTCACCGAGATAAGCTCCCCTCCTAAGCTTTGATCTTTGATTGCCAATTTCCATTTTTAAATAACTGTGACAGAGTCCAGACAAATCAGCTTCGCTCTGCAATCTCTCTCGGGTACCTGGCAGCCTGCGGTTTTCTTCCTGTTTATTCCCTTGATGGCTTCATAGTCGATAGGTAAAGGTAAACTCTGGGCAAAATGAAAATAGTTCAGTAATATAGTATAAAAATCAGAAAAGCTATTTACCCATATCTGTTTTTTCTTTCTTGAGGCACTGCTGATTAAAGGCAGCTTTGAACACCTCCCCAATCTCTTTGATCAACATTGATAAGGACTGCAATAGGGGCAGAAAAGCTGTCCCATTTATATTTTCTCTACTGGTGTGCCATCACTCTTCGGCATGGGCGGCTGGGCAAATGGGAAAAACAGGAGGCTTAGCTCTGGGTTTACTGTCTTCCAGTTGCCCCCCCATATTTTAACATTACAGCCTGACAGGGCAGTAAACATGCTACGCCTATGATGCTTTGCTTTGTAGCCATGGCATTCTGAACTTGGGGCTGCAGTGTTTTACAGGTGGTACCGCACTGCACCATAAGCCAAACACTTGGCTGGGCCCATAAAAATTGCCTTGTAGGTAGGGCTGCGGAAATTAACGATTAATTCCTCGATTAATCGTAAAAAATTTTGATCGATCAAAATTCTTTTGATCGGTACTCACCTCTCCGCCAGCTTCCGGGGGCTTCAGGGAGTTCCATCGGAGATCTGGTGACGTCACGGACATGTGCCTCCATCTGCTAACGAAGGGAAGGGGGGAGTAGTCCGGTGATGTCGATGTCCGTGACGTCACCGGACACCTGGACAGTGATGGTAAATATGAATGTGTTTAACTGGGATCATTCAGTGTAGGCAAATTCGATAACCTTCGTTTTTAACATTGGTGTCCTTAGAGGCTGATAAGCTGTGATATTTTTGCCGTGTGGATCAGCTTCTGCTGTTGCCATGACGTCGGGGCTTGCTTTTTATTGACGTGTGACATCCTAGCCATGCCCCGCTATGTCCAGCTTCGGCCGTTGCCATAACTAACTAGTGTCGGGTGATTGTATATAGTGTATACCACATTTACCACTGACTAATGCAGAGTTTCAATGCAAGGAGATCAGCTAAAAGTAGTTGGATCTGTATGTGCATTATAATTAATCGAAATTAGTCGATTAATCGATTAAAAAAAATTTGATTAATCGAACACGAAAATTTTAATCAGTAACAGCCCTACTTGTAGGTGATCTGACTGTGAGAGTTTGGACTGTCCAAGGTCATAAATCCTGGCTCTCCATCCTGCTTCCGTGGCTTCAGACACCTAACTAACCATTAAATGCAATGCAGTTCTATGCAACCAATTTGGTACAGCTGCTGGGAAGTAGCATAGGACTTGCAGCAAGGGTGCTTATGCTGTTTTACAATGGATGAAAGAAAATCCAGAGAGCCGTGCTCTGCAGGACCATTGGAGGTCACCAAGAATATGGCTCCCCATTGGAATAATTGGGGCCACGACACACATGTGCAGCATGAAGAGGGCCCAGCAGGGGCACTTTTGGGAGAAAGACTGTGAAGTACCCAACGAAGATTGCTGAGATGTGTATTGGAAAATGTGGGCTTCACTTATGGGGGGGTGAAGGCATGTCTGAAAAGACAACTTGTACCAAGGGTACAGTTGACCTTTAAGCCAACCTGTTGGGCTGCCCTGCTCTGTCCATAGTAAAGAAATAAATATTATACAAAGTAACCTAACATTCTCACTATCATAAAGATTTAACACAAAACATTTACTTTACTTAAAGTGGAACTTAACTCGAAAAGGGAAAATCTGCTATGATATAGGGAACATCTAGAAATGTTTTACGTACCTAACTAGTAGCCTGAAAAATAGCAGTTCTTTATATTCAAGTGTGCCCTGGAACCCCTGTGCATACAGCCTCATAGTTGTATATATGCTGTGTGAGATCTAAGGCACCGCTGCCTCAGACTGCTAGTCTCACCAGGTTTGGAGTGAGATTCTTTCTTGCTGGAGAGAAAGTGGTACCTGGGGATCTACAATGCAAGAATCTCTCTGCTCCCACTTTATTTATTTTAACTGGTAGTCTCAGGAGGCCTAACGTCAAATCTAGTGATGTCTCTACTGTGTTGCCCACTATTCTCCTTGCTGGACATGTGGAAGCAAAACCATGCCTGTAGTAAGATGGCCGCCTCCACACAAAGACAGTGCACAACATAGCATGATAAGTCAATAAAAGGCAGAAAGATCAGCTGTTGGGAGAACATAAGTAATTTGGCTAACTCATTCATGTGCAAATCACCTTGCAACTCATTCATATGGCAAGCTAAAGCTGGCCATGCATTAAGCAATTTTCTTTCCTTCAACCATGAGTTAAAGGAAAGAAAACCACTCAATTCCCCCATCATCACAGTCAGTGTTGATGGAGGAATCTCTCCCTTATCGCTATTGTATTCTGACAGCAGGAGGTTTCCCCACCATCAGAATATAATGATTACTGCTGCCAGTACTGGAGGGAGGAAGGTCTCTAATGGTAAGGGGTTTGTACTGATAGGGAGAAGGTCTGTACTGGAATGGGGGTCTGTACTGGTGGGGAGGGAGGAGGTCTGTACTGGTGGGGAGGAAGGAGGTCTGTACTGGAGGGAGGAAGGTCTCTAATGGTAAGGGGTTTGTACTGATGGGGAGAAGGTCCGTACTGGAATGGGGGTCTGTACTGGTGGGGAGGGAGGGGATCTGTACTGGATTGTCCCTCTTTGCCAAGTTAAAAAGTTGGTAGGTATGTTTTTCCCTCTGGGCTCCTTTGGCACAGTTTCCATAATTGAATTCCTAATTTTGGTATTGGGCACCTGACAAGTATGCAGCCATAGCAGCTGAACCTGCCCAGCCTGGTCCAAGGGAATCAGAGCTGAAATATAGAAAGCATGAGTAAGTTAGAAACAAAATATAATGATGTACAATGGAGTGAAGGAGAAAAAAATTGTGTTTCATAATCAGCATCTATTACAGGCCAGACCTCCATCTGACATCCGGAGGAAGAAGCTCCCACAATGAAGAAATTCAGCAGAAAAGGGGAAGAAAGAGCTCAGATCTGTCAGGAGAGCATTGAAGAGCTCAGGGCAGAAGGGCAGAGGGGTTAATGAAAATGGGAACAAGATGACAGATAGATGAAAAGAGGGTAAGGGCACCTGTCATCCCGGAGGAGTAAGTCACAAAGAGCCGTTATATACAGACCAGAGTTATGCCTACCACACTTAGCGCTTGACCTCCCCCAAGGCTTTCATCTACTCCTCTAGCTGTACACTCACTACTTTACATTGTAGCAAAGTGTCATTTCTTCAGTGTTGTCACATGAAAAGATAGAAGAAATTATTTACAAAAATGTGAGGGGTGTACTTACTTTTGTGAGATACTGTATATGGAAAACTTGTCTTCTGATTGCCTCAAATTCTTTTGTTTTCTTTCTTTCTTTTTGTGAGTCTTCATCATTCTTTTATTTACTGACATAAGTTAAAACTGCAAATATGCCATGCATATCTCTGTACATACATCTCACAATGCCTATCTGACAAGCGGCACGTATTCATCTTTGCTTTATCAGTTATGTGATTTGTGATCTAATGTACGTCTGCTGTTTATCATATGGAACCAACCGTGGCTCCGTCTTCACGATGGCTGATGTTTTATCCATGACTCCGTGTCTTATGCTTTAAAAAATAAGTTCACTTCCTTTAATGTATTTTTTATTGTTTGCAAGAAAAAAATTATTCTAACACAGAATGTACCAATTTTTTTTTTTTAAATACAGTATACAAACAGTATAGAAAAAAGTAGATGGCCCAGGGTGCTACATTGTATCATTCTTGTTATAAGTAGTTACATAGGCCGAAAAAAGACACAAGTCCATCCAGTTCAACCATAAAAAAAAGAAATAACATAAAAAAAAGAAATAAGGCCCCTTTCACACTGGGGCGGGAGCCGCGGTGACGGTAAAGCAACGCTATATTTAGCGCTGCTTTACCGGCGTTTTAGCCGCGGTATTCGGCCGCTCGCGGTGCGGTATTGCCGCGGTATTACCGCGGTGTCCCATTCTAATCAATGGGCAGGAGCGGTATAGGAGCGATGAACACACCGCTCCTATACCGCTCCAAAGATGCTGCTAGCAGGACTTTTTTGACCGTCCTGCTAGCGCACCGCTCCAGTGTGAAAGCCCGCCGGCTTTCACACTGGAGTGAATGGGGCCGGATTTTTTCAGGCGGTGTACAGGCGCTATTTTTAGCGCTGTACCGCCTGAAAAACACCCCAGTATGAAAGGGGCCTAAAAGTATGACAATACTGCAGGATCTCTCCCAAATATTCTGACCTACCTCCAGTGCATGAGGGCAAAAGTTAAAGGGGAACCTAATGGCGCGTACACACGAACGGAATTTCGGCCAGCAAAAGACTAATGAGAGATTTTCATCGGAAAATGCGACCGTGTGTATGCTCCATCGGAATTTTTCTGCCCGAATTCCCGCCAGAGAAGGTTCTTTTTCCGATCGTCTGTACCAATTCCGACGTGCAAAATTCCTACGCATGCTCGGAAACAATTTGACGCATGCTCGAAAGCATTGAACTTAATTTTTTTCTCGGCTCATCGTAGTGTTGTACGTCACCGCGTTCTTGACGGTCGGAATTCGGTGTGACCGTGTGTAGGCAAGACAGTTGAGCTTTTTCTGATGAGAATTCCGGTCGTGTGTATGCGGCATAAAGCTATATTACACCCTCAGTTTTTCTCAGGGTTTGCAAAGGCAATTCATTTTTTTTTTTTTCTTCAATAACAGTTTATATTTGGTATTATTCCAGATACAGTTTAAAGAGGAAGTAAAGCCTCCTTTTAAAAAAAAAAAAAAAACAGAACCTGCAAGGCAAAGGCATAATGAGCTAGTATGCATAGCATACTAGCTCATTATGAATAACTTACCTGAGAACGAAGCCCCCGAAGCAACCCTCGTCCACGACCTCCTCCGCCGGCATCAATCCCGGAGTGACTTCCGGGTCTCGCCGCTCCAGCGCGGTCATTCGCTGGAGCGGCAATGACGTCACTCCCACGCATGCGCACGAGAGCGGCATATCGCCGTGATCTCGGCATACTCAGTGCCCCTGCGCGCCGCTGTCTACGGCGCATGCGCCGTAGACAGCGATGCCTCTTTTTTTCTAAATATCTCCTAAACCATGTAGGTTTAGGAGATATTTATTGGACCTACAGGTAAGCCTTAATCTAGGCTTACCTGTAGGTCAAAGTGGTTTGTAAGGGTTTACAGCCACTTTAAGTGCAATATTCGTCCAAGTTGTACATTAAAAGCATATGTTCTTAAAGTGGAGGGCCACCCTGAAAAACAAAACTTAATAAAAATGTTAATACAAATTTAAAATGAAAAAAAAATATATATATATTTTTTTTACTTACCAGAAATGGCTGTTGCTAGGCAGATCGTCCTAATCTGCCTCTTCCTGTTCCTCTGAGCTGTTCTCCTAGCGCCGCCTTCTAGTGAATGGGGCGCGGTGTGTTATGGGATCTATGTCCCACAACACATCGCGTTCCCCATTCACAAATTCAACTCGCGTATGCGCAGTAGGAAACGGGCAGCGCTCGCTGCCTGTTTGCCTTACTGAGGATGGCGGCGCTGGAACCGGATCGCCGAGGGACATCTCGGCCTCCACGACCGACATCGCAGGCGCCCTGGGAGGGTAAGTGTACTTATTAAAAGTCAGCAGCTACTTTTTTTTTAGCTGCTGAATTTTAAAAATTTTTTATTTTTTTAGGTGAAACACCGCTTTAATTATTAATTATTAGTTATAAATTATATTTACATAGCTGTGTTACTTCCTGATTACATAGTTACTCTGTCTGGTATCCACGCTTTTCATAATATAAGTCAGGTTATTTGGTGAATTTTTCATGTTGCTATCTATCAAACCTTTTAACTTGTAACTTGTAAAGTACCGTATTTATCGGCATATAACACACACCCCAAGTTTAGGAGGGCATTTTAAGGAAAAAAAGTTTTAGGAGGGAAGTTTAGGGGAAAAAAAAATATTACATTTAAGCGTCATTTGCAGCTTGCCCAGCGTCATTGTAGCTTGCCCAGTGTCATTGTAGCTTGCCAGCGTCATTTGCAGCCTTGCCCAATGTCATTGCAGCTTGCCCAGTGTCATTGTAGCTTGCCCAGCGTCATTTGCAGCCTTGCCCAGTGTCATTGTAGCTTGCCCAGTGTCATTGTAGCTTGCCAGCGTCATTTGCAGTCTTGTCCGGGTTTAAATTTCCCGCCGCCGAGACGCTCTGTCGCGTGCGCCGCCGAAAAAAACCGAAGCAGTCTTTTTCGGCAGCGCTCGCTATTTTTTTCGGCGGCGCTTGCCATTTTTGTCACTTTTTTGGGGGGTATTGGCGTATAAAACGCACCCACGACTTTCCCCTGATTTTAAGAGGGAAAAAGTGCGTGTTATACGCCGATAAATACGGTAAGTGGGAGTGTGAGCACTCCTGAGAAAAGGGGGGAGAGGGGGAAGAGAAAAGAAGGGGGGGGAGAATAGAAAGGGGGGGGGGGGTTGGACAGCTTGTCGTTAGACATGTGCACAATAAAAAAAATTGTTTTTTTTTTCGTTTCGTTTCTGTTCATTTCCGTTGATTCGTAACGATTCGTAATTTCGTAAGACGTGGGTTTTCGTATTCGGACTCGTTCGTAGTTTCGAGTTATTTTTTCGTTGATTCCTATTTCCGTAAATCTAATTTTTCGTTGATTCGAAATTCGTATTTTCGTTATATTTCATATTCGGACGCGTTCGTATTTTCGGAAGAGTTATTTTTTCGTTGATTCGTATTTCCGTAAATCTAATTTTCGTTGATTCGAAATACGTATTTTCGTAGATTTAATTACATTCGTACTTTCGTGAGATTGACTGCCTCATTTATTCGTACTTTCGTAACATTGTTTTCGTAGATTCGTAATCGGAGCATAATTCATAATTTTACGTAATGTGTATGCTATTTATATGTTTAACCACTTTCAGACCGGACCAATTTGCAGCCAAAGGACCAGGCCCCTTTTTGCGATTCGGCACTGCGTCGCTTTAACTGACAATTGTGCGGTCGTGCGACGTGGCTCCCAAACAAAATTGACGTCCTTTTTTACCCACAAATAGAGCTTTCTTTTGGTGGTATTTGATCGCCCCTGCGGTTTTTATTTTGTGCGCTATAAACAAAAAAGAGCGACAATTTTGAAAAAAAACGCATTCTTTTTTATTTTTTGCTATAATAAATATCCCCCAAAAATATATAAAAAAACATTTTTTTTCCTCAGTTTAGGCCGATACGTATTCTTTTTATTGCATTTTTATTAATCATTTTTTTTTTTTTTATTAGTAATGGCGGCGATCAGCGATTTTTATTGTGACTGCGACATTATGGCGGACACATCGGACATTTTTGACACATTTTTGGAACCATTGTCATTTATACAGCAAACAAATGCTATTTAAATGCATTGATTCCTGTATAAATGACACTGGCAGTGAAGGGGTTAACCACAAGGGGGCAGTGTATGGGGTTAAGTATGCCTAGGGGTGTGTTTCTTACTGTGGGGGGGGGCGTGGCTGTCAGCTAGTGAATGCTGATCTCTGCTCCAATCACAGGGAGCAGAGATCGGCATCACTAGTTGCTAGGCAGAAAGGGGAGATGCTGTGTATTTCCGCATCTCCCCGTTCAGCCTTCCCGTGAGACGATCGCGGGTGTCCCCGCGGCGATCGAGTCCGCGGGACCCGCGGTCGGCCTCACGGGGGTCCCGACCGACTGGGGAGCGCGCCGCTCCCGGCGCGCTCCCGATGGCACGGACGGCATTAAGGAGGGACTTATATATACGCCCTCCTGCCTGTCCGTGCCATTCTGCCGACGTATATCGTTGTGTGCCGGTCGGGAACCGGTTAAGAAACAAAGAATTTCAGAACTTAACTCAAAAATCCACCAAAACACAGAGCCTCCGACCCAACCACACCCTATCTGGACTCTGGATGGAATATTTCAGAATCAGAACTAACATTCGTTCTTTCGAATTCTCGTTGTTTTGATTTCCGTTTTCCGAATATTCATAATTTCGATATTTCGTTCATTTTGATTTTCGTTATTTTGAATCTTTGTTCGGTATTTCGTTGTTTCTGTTTTCGTTTTTTGGATTTTCACTCTTTCGTAGTTTCGTTGTTTTTAATTTAATTATTTCGTATTTTCGTTGTTTTCCATATTCGTTCTTTTTAGTAGTTCGTTTTTCGTTCGAATTTTTAGTAAACCATTCGTTCATTCGTATGCTTACGAATTAACGAATTTTAAGGGAAAACGAATTCTTAACTAAACGAATTGCACATGTCGTCAGCTTGCGCTAGTATCCGGATTTCTTTGTTCCTCCCGGCGGTGCCACAGGTCCCAGACCAGGTTGTGGGCATCCAGGCGGTCTCTAATTCTCGCTGCCTTTTTTCCATTAACTCTACATCCCTTATCCTAGAATATAGGGCTACTTCAGGGGGAGGGGAGCGTCGTTTCCAGTGTAACGCCACCAGGCAACGTGCTGCCGCGGGAACGTACAATTTTTTTTTTTAAATAACAAACATGTAATACTCACCTGCTCTGTGCAATTGTCTTGCACAGAGCAGCCCCAATCCTCCTCTTCTCTGTGCCCCCACTTGTACTCTGCCCCCATAGGTAGCCGATTGCTATGGGGACACTCGTGCATGCTCGCTCCGGAGCCCCACTCTCCATAAGACACACAGAGAGCGCAGCTCAGCCCCGTCTCACCCCACACTCTCTCCTCACTGGCTGTGAGTGCCGTTGGCTCCCGCTGCTGCATCTCAGCCAATGAGGAGGGAGAGATCAGGGAGAGCCGCTGCTCTCGTGCGCATCGCCGGATTAAAGAGGAACTGCAGTCTGCTCACATAATTTGAAAAAAACATCTTTCCCATTCTGCAAAAGCAACCAGGGATGGAGGCGCAATATTCCCTGTTGCGTCTCATTTAAAGTCCCAAATATTCCCTTTTTTTCTTTGATCTTTGCCATTCTGGAGCTTCCCTCCAACCTCTTTGCATATTATTTTATATATACTGGGATTCTGTAATTTTCAAATATGCTGCAGAAATCTCCCTCCACTGAGTTTGGCTGCAGCCATTTTAACTGTGATCAGCTGTATCTGCTGTCTGTTCACTTCCTGGATTTACACACAGAGGCACACCCCTAGCTCTGCAGCTCTCATTGGCGCTTATATGATTCCTCCCCCCTCTCTTCCTAGCAAACTCTCACGATGATGTCATACCTTATACAGCCCACTTCCTGTTTCTTTTCTGGTCATTAGCCTAGGCTTATGACATCATGCACAGCTCTCTCGCTCACGCTCATGAGAGTTATCCAGGAAGTGAGGGGAGATGAGTTATAAGAGGGCCAATGAGATCTGCAGAGCTGGAGGTGTACCTCTGTGTAAATCCAGGAAGTGAACAGGCAGCAGCTTCAGCTGCCCACAGTTAAAATGGCTGCAGCCAGACTCATTGGAGGGAGATTTCTGCAGCATATTTTGCAAGTACAGAATCACAGTATATATAAAATAATATGCAAGAGTGGTTGGAGGGAAGCTTCAGAATGTCAAAGATGTTTTTATTACAAATTATGTGAGCAGACTGCAGTTCCTCTTTAATGCAAGGAATGCATTAAGGTAAAAAAAATGTTTAGGCTTTATAACCACCTTAAGTAGGTCTCTAGCCCAGTCACAATTAGATTGTAGCAGATGGAATTGTGGTTAGAAAACCAATCTTACTCTTTACCGATATCAATGCAAGTAAACCTTGTCACCTTCTGGAACATTGTGAATTCAGAAAGAAGGACGCAGATGGCAGGACAGCCATGGAAATTAGCATGGCGAGGCCTTCATGTGGGCATATTGTTGTTCAGCTGCCTAATTAAACTCTTAATAAGGGTAACAATCAAATAAAAACAATGTGATTAAAACTTTACAAGGACTTAAAGTCCTTGTGTAAAAAAAAAAATGTCCAGCTGGTCTCTGCCTAAAGAGGCCCTGTCACCTGTGTGATCTGCAGAGGACAGCTTTTTTTTTCTGACGAGCAAATGTAAAGTTCGTGGATTTACTTGGAGATAGAGCTACCAGAGCACTAGGATCACGCCAGGACACGCTGCCACCGCAGCACTGATCTTATTCTCTCTGGAGAAGAGACGCTTGAGAGGGGATATGATTTCAATGTACAAATACCGTACTGGTGACCCCACAATAGGGATAAAACTTTTTTGCAGAAGGGAGTTTAAAAAGACACGTGGCCACTCATTAAAATTAGAAGAGAAGCGGTTTAACCTTAAAGTACGTAGAGGGTTCTTTACTGTAAGAGCGGTAAGAATGTGGAATTTCCTTCCACAGGCGGTGGTCTCGGGGGGGCATCGTTAATTTAAAAAAACTATTAGATAAGCACCTGAACGACCACAACATACAGGGATATACAATGTAATACTGACATATAATCAAACACATAGGTTGGACTTGATAGACTTGTGTCTTTTTTCAACTTAACTTACTATGTGACTATGTGTAACATGCTGGCGCCGCCCGTAGGACATGCTACCTGCCTGCCCACTTGCTAGCAAGAAGGGTAAGTGCCAGGCTTACCCCGCCCCCCCTTCTGCCGCCCTCCGGTGCTTCTCTGCGATTGCCCGTGCGATCAGATGGTCCCTGACCATCTCTATGACCCTCGGAGGCTGGAAGTGGCATTCTGATGTCACTTCTGGTGCCGACAGATGTAAACACTGCAATTTTTTTTAGCTGAGAAGCCTGATATATATATATATATATATATATATATATATATATATATATATATATATATATATATATAATGGAATTAAACTGCTTGGTTATCAGTGCCTACCTTTTTGACAGTGTGTTCCCATCATTGTCTCTCCCCCTTTTTTGTTTATTAACACTTTAAGCATTTTTTGTTTTAGCCAATGGAAAGCTAGTTACTAGGAGAAGGAGAGGCAAAAAAATGCATGAAAAAAATCATTTTTTCAGGCGTTTTTCAGGCATTCCTGTTAAAGCCTAAAGGGACCAAAAAATTGTATTTTAATTAACACGAAAATGTATGCCATAAATACTGCTTATTCTTTAGTTTGAGCGTGAGAGATTAAAATATTTTGTATTATCGGCAGCTGTTAGGTCACATTTGCTATGTTTTTTTCTTGTATGATCCTATATGTGTTGTAGGGGACCAGTGTAGGGAGTTTCCAGGTCTATGGTGTGAAGGTTACTTGTTGTGTGTCTCTGTGTAGTTGAGTATGTGTTGTGTGTGAGAGTGTGTATTTGTTACAGACCGCCCGATGTCCTGGGTGTGTCTGTGTGAGTCGGTTTTGGCAGTGAGTACATGGCGGAGAGAAAAGATAAAGTGCTGCAGTTGGTTCAGTGGATTAATCCTCCGCGTTTAATCGGCCGGGATAAGGCATCTTATCTCTCGGCTCCAAACGCTGCCTCCAGGGATGGTGGCTCTGACACCCGTCGTACACCTGCGCACACAAACATCTATGCTCATGGAGCTACATAGATATGTGGATGTTATTTGGTAGGGGAGTTAGCAGAAGCATGGAAGAGTCAGCAGTAGCCAAGAAACTACAAATAAATGCCATTACTCTTTCTATTTCCTAATTTCTCTTCCCCTCTCCTTTTCCTTTTTTCCTCTCCTCTACCCATCACTCCCTTATCCCATCTCCTCTTCCTTCCCTTCCTCTCCTCGTCCCTTTTTCCTTTCAGTCCACTCTTCCCCCTTCACTCCCTCGTTCCATCTTCTCTCTCCTTTTCACTCCTCACCCTCCCTTCCTTTCACTCCATCCTTTTCCTTTTGACTCTCTTATCCCATCTCCTCTGCCTTTGTTCTCCTAACCCTCTTTTCTTTCAGTCCACTCTATTCCCCCCGTCACTCCCTTGTTCCATTTTCTCTCTCATTCTTTCCTCTCCTCACCCTCCTTTCCTTAACTCCATTCTTTTCATTTTCACTCCCTTATCCCATCTCCTCTTCCTACTATAGTTCTCCTAACCCACTTTTCTTTCACTCCACCCCCCCCCCCTTTCACTCCCTTGTTCCATCTCCTCTCTCTTTCTTTCCTCTCCTTCCCCCTTTTCTTTCACTCCATTATTTTCCCTTTCACTCCTTTTTTCCATTTCCTCTCCCCCTTTTCTCTTTTCACGCCCTGTGACGGGAGGGCCCATGGAACCCAGAATCCCAGAAATTACCTTGTATGTCTAAGTTACCCTGTGTCACTTAGGGGCACAGGGTGACTGAGAATATGTGGCTTGGATTACTTAAACTATTAAACTATATCCACAATATCTCCCAGGATATATAAAGACTATTCCTGGTTTGTTTGATTCTGAACTATTAATTGAAAGAGCTGATCACATTGGCCTATGTGCAATGAAGTAGATTGGCCGTCTCCTACTGGAGCTCCTTCTATTGTGAGAAGGTGTCCTGTGTTTATACTTATGATCATGTATAATCTACTGTGTGAAGCTCGGTGACAAAAAGTCTGACCTGTAGTGAAATCCTAATTAATCACAACAATGGCCAGGTGGGCATGGAGTCCCCTCGGCTGCTTTAAGGGACTAGTTAATTAGCTCATGGTAATTCTGTTTCTGGTTACAGGTGTATTGTTAGAGTAATATGAGCATTAAGGGGGCCTCCTCTTCAACTGTATATAAGACTGTATTCTTGTTTTGATAAACAGTTCATGTTGAGCAACCAAACAAGTATTGCCTTGTTTGTGGTTGTCAGCGGTTGGAATAGCTGATGTCTATATTCAGACTTGGAGTAAGCGGTATATGACTAAAGCACTTTAAGCGGAGTGTGGGACATTTCGTTACACGCCCCTTTCAACTTCACTCTACTCTTCTCTCCTTTACCACGTACATGTTTCTTTCCTCCACTTCTCTGACCTCTCTCTCTCCACTCCTCTCTTCTCCTTTTTACTCTTTCTTTTCTCGTCCCCTTGATTCCCTTCCTCTCCTATTCCTACCCCTCTCCGTCCCACTTCCTTCCATTTTCTTTCCCTTCTAGTTTGACACCCTTACTTTCCTTCCTCTTCCCTCCCTTCCGCTCCTCTTCACATCCACTTCCTCCCCTAGATTGACTTTCAACCCCTTCTTTCCTCATCCCTCCACTAACCTCCCCCCCATCTACTCCTCTCTTCTTACAACCCTTTCTTCCTCACCTAAATTTGATTCTCTGTCCCTTCTTTCTTTATCCCTCCACTCACCACTCCCCTCGTCTCTTCTTCTCACCCTTTCTCACTTCACTTCATTTACCCTCAACCTTCCCCTTGCTTACTTTTCCTCTTCACCCCTTCCCTCCCCCTTCTATTTCTATCCTCTTTCCTCCCCCTTCCTTTCCTCCTCCTCCCACTTTTTCCTTCCTCACCCAACCTCTTTCCTTCTTTTTTTTACCTATTTCTATCTACCACTAATTCTGGCAATAAACAGCTCAGTCCCAGCCCTCACTATGTTTTTGACATTGGACATTTTCTAACCCTCTAAACTACCTGGCCAATCGTTCACTCTTCTCACTTAGAAGAATTAGGCACATAGTCAACCACGTGCTCGCTGTTTGCTATCTTCAGGCAGATTAAAATAAGGAACAGTGGAAGATCCCTTTGTGATTAGGGATGGACAGATAATTATTTGACCCTTGTTCTTAAAGAGACATCTGCCTTTCTGTGGCCAACCTATTACCATTTTGGTAGCAATGGACATAAGAGACACATCCAGGTGACTTTTACAGTGATTTGATTGTTCTATCCTGAGGAAGCAGATAAAGTCTATGAAACGCGTTGATGAAGGAATGCCAGTCTACCATTTGCCATAATTATGCTATACAGAGTTTGACAATATGGTTATGTCAAAGGAATGTAAATGAATGCAGATCTAGGCAATAGTGTAGGGTATAACACTTATTTGAGTATGTACCAATAATGTATCGGCTTGTGTATTGTGAATTTTACATATTAATATGATAAAAATCAAACCAGTTTCAATTTTTCATCAATCCCTGAGTGATACCAGTAAAGTCTGAATATAAATGGGGATTTAATTTGAGATCAGCATACGGATGTGGTACTGGGCGGGCACTTATCTATTTATATATGACCTCCAAGTCTACCAGCTGGTGCTTTCAGAAGGTGGTATGGCAAGTTAGAAAACTCATGCAGATCAATATTGTTTCTGTCCTAAGCTGCCAGCCTTCTTCTCACCATTCCACTTCCCTGTGCGCTGAAACTTCATGTAAGCTTGGCTGAGCTGAGCTTACAAATTAATAGAGCGCTCAGCAGAACTGTGTTGTTAGCGTGCCCTGGGGCGGTCGGAGTGTGGCTGCATGATTGACCCCCTCTACATTCTAAGAGCAACTTTGTCTCTTCTCTGTCTTCCCACCACCTCTTGCTCCAAACTTAGGTCTTTTTTTTTTCTCCTACATCATTTTAATTTCTACTTTTTTGTATTTTATTTCAATAGTTTAATATTTTTTTCTTTTGTATCCTCTCTCTCGTTCCCATATTTTCTCTTACCTTTTTCCCTTTTGTTTTCTTTCTCTCTCTTCAACCCTTATATTCTGTCTCTCTCTATCACCTTGCTCTTTCCCACTATCTTCCATTCCCTCTCTCTCTTTTTTCCTCCTTGCGCTTTTTTCCCCCTCCCTTACATTATCTCTTTCTCTCTTCCTCTCCTTTCTTTTACTTTCTTCCCCCTTACTTTCTGTCTCTCTTCTTCTCTCGCTGTCTCTCCCCTCTTTCTTTCCCTCTGTATCCCATTCTATCTTCTCTCTCTCCTTTCTCTCTTTCTCCTCCTTTAATTCTCTCTCTCTCCTTCTCGCTCTTTTTCCTATTCTATCCCCCCACCTCACTCTCCTTGCTCTTCCTTTTTCCTCCCTTACATTTTCCCTCTCTCTATCCTCGCCTTTTCTCTTTATCCTCTTTATTATTATTACTATTATTATTATTATTATTATACAGGATTTATATAGTGACAACAGTTTGCGCAGCGCTTTACAATATGAGGACAGACAGTACCAGGTACAATACATTTCAATACAGGAGAAATCAGAGAGCTTACAATCTATTAGGGAGGGGCTGGTGGAAAAAAGGTGATAACTGTGAGGGATGAACCGATATGGGAGAAATAGAAGATTCGGTTATTAGCTGAAGGCAGGATAGGCTTCCCTGAAGAGTTGAGTGATTTTACATTATCCCTCCCTCTCTCTATCTCTCTCGCTCCCGTTGCTCTTTCCGTCTATCTTCAATTCTACCCCCCACCTTCCTCTTTTGGTCCTCCTCCCTTATATTATCTCTCACTTCACTTTCCCCATTGATCTTTTCCTCCATCTCCCATTCTATTCTCTCTGTCTCTCCTTTCCCTCTCACTTGTTCCTCCTTTATTTATCACTCTTGCTCTTTCCCTTTATCTTCCATTTTGTCCTCTCTCTCGCTTTCCCCCCTCTCCCTCTCTCCCTTTCCCTCTCTTTGTCTCTTCCTTTCTTATATTATTGCTTGTTTTCCCCTTGCCCTTTTCCTCTATCTTCTATCCTCTCTCTGTCTCTCTCTCTCCTCCCTCCTTTCTCTCTCTTTTCTCTATATCTCCCTCCTTCCTTATACTCTCTCTCTCTCCATCTCTCTATCTCACTCTCTCTCTCTCTCTCTCTCTCTCCCCTTGCTCTTTCCCTCTGTCTCCCATTCTATCCCTCCTCTTTCAATCTTTCAGGGAATCAGGAAGTAAAGCTTGCGGCTTCACTGCCCGGTTCCCTTCTGCACATGGGCGAGTCGCGCTGCGCGTCTTTATTGGTCCCTGTTGTGTCCTGGGAACTGTGTGTTTCCCAAGACACAACGGGGCATCTTCGGATATGGGCGGGCCAGCTTCGCCTGCTAGTCCCGGAAGTGGGTGCAGATACCTGTATAATACAGGTATCTGCATCCCCCTCCCCCCTGAAAGGTGCCAATTGTAGCACCGGAGGGGGGGAGGAATCCGATAAGCATAAGTTCCACTTTAGAGTGGAGCTCCGCTTTAACTTATTTCTCTCCCCCCATGTGTTATTTTTATCCTTCTCTCCCCCTATCTGTCTCTCTCTCTCCTCATTGCATTCTCTCCATGCGTTCTTTCTTTCTTCTCTCTCTCCATCCCTCTATACTATTCTTCTTTCTTTCTTCCTCCCTTCCTTCCTTCTTTTCCTTCCTTCCTTCCTTGTTCTCTCTTTTTAGTTCTCTCTTTCTTTTTCGTTCTCTTTCTTTGTCTCTCTTACTCTCTCTCTGTCTTTCTTTCTTTCTCGCTCTCTCTCTCTCTCTCTCTTTTTCTCTCTCTCTCTCTTCCCTTGCTCTTTCCCTCTGTCTCCCATTCTATCCTTCCTCTTTTAGTCTTCTTGCTCTTCCTCTCTTTCTCCTCCATTAGCTTATTTCTCTCCTCCCTTGTGTTACCTTTATCCTTCTATCTGTCTCTTTCTCTCTCCTCCTTGCTCTCTCTCCATGCGTTCTTTCTCCCTTTCCTCTATCCATCCCTCTATACTATTCTTTTTTTTTTTGATTCCTTCCTCCCTTCCTTCCTTTTTCTTTCTTTTTCGTTCTCTTTCTTTCTCTCTATTTTTCTCTCTCTCACTCTCTCTCTTTCTTCTCACCTCGCTTCCTTCCTTCTTTCTTTCTTTTTTGTTCTCTTTCTTTCTTTCTTTCCCACTCTTTTTCTCTTTCTCGCCTTCTTGCGCTCTCTCTCTCTCGCTCTCTATCTTTCTCTCTCCTCTTTTTTTCTTTCTCCCTCTCCTTCTCCCTCCCCCTCTCCCTCTATCCCCCTCCTCTCACCCCTCTCTTTCCCTCTCTCTCCCGCCTCTCCCCCCCCCTCTCCCCCATCTCTTTCCCTCTCTCTCCCCCCTCTCTCCCCCTCTCTTTCCCTCTCTCTCCCCCTCTCTTTCCCTCTCTCTCCCCCCTCTCTCCCCCTCCTCTCCCCCCTCTCCCCCCTCTCTTTCCCTTTCTCTCTCTCCCCCTCTCTCCCTTTCTCTCGCTCTCTTTCTTTCTTTCTTTCTCGCCTTATCGCTCTCTCTCTTTCTTGCCTTCTCGCTCTCTCTCTTTCTTGCCTTCTCTCTCTCTCTCTCTCTCTCTCGCCCTCTTTCTCTCTGTCTCTCGCTCTGTCTCTCTGTCTCTCTCTGTCTGTCTCTCCCCCTCTCTCTCCCCCTCTCTCTCCCTTTCTCTCTCCATCCCTTTATACTATTCTTCTTCTCCTCTGTTATGTCTTCTTTCCATGTCCTTGTTGTCTCACCATGCAGCTCCCCTTTAAGATATTAAGAAGACCACAACCCTGCAATCTCTTAAAAGCAGCAGCCACAGGGCCATCACCCTCCCGCCACCATCCAGTGACCGCACATTCATCTTTGCATACATAAATGCCTTTGCGTTGACCTTCAGATGCCATTAAATGAACATCTCCACCTATCCAATTTAATGTTTCCCGCTAGCTCAGAAAAGAGTTAATTGTTCTGAACACTCTTGGCGTGTTACTGTGTCTCGGCCATCAATCAGCGGTGGTATAAGCAGGGATCTGAAGTCTATACATTGAAGGCACTCAGATAAAAGGCTCCAGAAATCACATGATCAAATGGAAAAATGGAAGAGGGTCAAATGCTTGCGGTCCAGCCTATTGCCAGTCACAAGGGCAGGCCACTAACTGCTCAGTGATGACCTCTCAGCGAATCCACTGGGCTTCCAAACCAAACAAATAAGTGGAGTAAAAAAAAAAAAAATGCTTCAGACCACAGCTCCGAGCACCCGGCCTTTTACCGAGGAGGACTTAAAATAGACATGCCATTAGCAGAGTATTAAAGGCAGAACAACGGAGGAAACAAGCCATGTACAAGAAGACGGGAGGTCATAATGATCTCTTCTATCCTCCCTCCAGATATTTTGGGGTCATCTTTCTGTTTCAGCAAACAGATCCGACGTCTAAACAAAAAAAAATTGTCTAATGGCCGAGCCGGTTAGAGCTCTGAACTAATTAGCCGGCCCTCCAAAGCAGCAGCCAGAATAACTTGTTCTCTATACCCAACTAGCTTTTACATCAATGCCAGTCAATGGGAGGTGTGCTGCGTCTTCGCCTGCCTCCACCATCGCATCATCGTGATTGACTGATTAACTGTGCCACAATGAGAAGGAGGCATGGCCACAAAAAAATTATTATTTTTATAAGTTAAACCTTTCATTGCCAGATGCACTTTTTATTTATTTTTTGGCACATTTAATTAAAAATAATTTTAGGCCTAAAGATTACCTAAAACCCCCAAACAGTAGATATTTTCTTAAAGAAGTGACCTTGTAGATTAAAACAGTGGTAGTTCCTTTTTTTTTTTTTTGTATTGCCCAATATTTGCGCAGTGACATATATGCTATAGAAGCCTTTCTCAACTTTTTAAACACAGAGGAACCCTTAAAATAACTCTCTGGTCTAAAGTGAACCCCTGCTAACCCCTGATACGTGTTGTGGAAATTATATTGAATAAAATTTATCTGGACATTTTATTCTAGGATGTGTGTTTTTATAGATTGTCATCTGTCTCCCTGTGTCTGATTTAATCGTGTGCACTTCCTCCCGTGAGTGCCCTCCCCTTTACTCCATGTCACATCCTGTGATGTGATGTCATTTTGTATTGAGAGAGTGCCTGGCTGTTGGAGGCAGGCACTTCCTGTTTGTGAAAGCTTTTGTGATAATAAAAGGCCATGCTGGCTAGTGTGGCCAAGGATGGCGGACTGACCAGACAAAGATGAGGCTGTAAGAATATTTACTTGTAATGGCTCCTTTAATGCAATGCTTGGCTGGTGAGGTTTGAATGAGGGGGCTGAGATAAGGATGAATGCATGGATGAAGGGGTTTGGGAGGTAATGGAAGATATGAAGGTAAGGCATTATATCATTAAAGCGGTTCTGCACTCTGAAAAAAAAATTTTTTTTTTAGGATGTAATATAAAGTGTGCTTACCTTTATTAGGGGACTCACCTGTTCCATCTTCCATCTCGATCGCCGCCGGTTTTCGTCCGATGAAGTTCCTCGTCTTCTTCTTTAGTGCTGGGGGCCATCTTGCCTGTGGGCATGTGAAACACCCACAGGGACTTTAGATGGCCCAGCATGCACTGCCGTTACTCGCGCGTGCGCAGTAACGGCTCATCTGCCGAGATCTCACGAGATTTCGGCAGATGCGGCCGAAATCTCGGGAGATTTCGGAAGATGTGGCCGAAATCTCGCGAGATTTCGGAAGATGCCCGCACTGACTCCTGGGATCAATGACACCAGATCCCAGGAGACAGTGCGGCGTGACGACGATCGACGCAAGACCCCGCCCGCCGCCGCAGAGGGAGAAGACCGGAAGTCTTCAATTACAAGGTAAGTAAAAAAAAAAAACATTTCATTTAGTACTCTTTGCCTGATTTGGAAGGCAAAGAGATTTACTAAATGAAATGAGTGCAGAACCGCTTTAAGACAGAAATGGGTATTTATATTAGAAACATTAGAAAAATTGGCTGTTTGCTATACAGACAGTCAGATTTTTGCCATGTCATACGTTAGTGTCATACGTTATTGTGATGGTCAGTGGGAAAAATGCTTCTTAGCCCCCGTACACACGGTCGGAAATTCCGACCACAAAATCCATCTGATTTTTTCAGACGGATTTTGTCCGACACTGGTGTTGCATACACACGGTCGGACAAAGTTGTCGGAAAATCCGATCATTCTGAACGAGGCTAGTAGCCAATAGCTTTGGTTTCGTAATTTGATCTGAGCATGCGTGCCACTTTGTCCGTCGTAATTCTTGACACACGATTGGAAAAAGTCAGATCGGATTTTGTTGTCGGAAAATTTGAGATCCTCTTTTCCGACGGAAAAAGTCAGATGGAGCCCACATGGGCGGATTTTCCGACAACATGGTCCGATCGGACATTTTCTGTCGGAATTTCCGACCGTGTGTACGGGGCATTACACTTGTGACTATTGAGAAGAAATACCCCCTTACAGATAGCTAAAAAGTTCAATGGTGTCAGAGGGAACTTGTCTGAGAGGCAGAAATGGCTCATTGCTCAAGGAACCCCTAGCAACCTCTGGAAGAACCCTGGAGTTCCATGACGCCCTGGTTGAGAAACCCTGCACTATAGTGTAAAAGATAAAACATGAGGTTGCACCGAGTAAATAGATACCCAACATGTCAATAATTAAAGTGTCACTAAACCCACGTCATAAAAATATATTCATAAATGGTGTACTCACTCAGTCAATATGAGATTCGCTTTCTGTATTCTTCAAAAACACCTGGTTGATCCTGCTGCTCTTTAGCTCCCCATTCTGTTCATGTACCCAATTCAGCTAGGGATTTTGCAGCTGTGGTGGCAACTCTGCACATGCTCAGTTTTCCCTCCCTCCCTCCTCCTCCATGCCCACTAACCAGCTAAACACAATGGTGGCGGGATATTACATGTATAATAACTACTTCCGGACCGCCCACCGCCGTTATACGTCAGTATTTTGAAGGAGGATATCAACGTTATGACAGCAGCTAGCTGCCATAAACCCAGTATCCTCTTCTTCAGTGAGCGGTCCGGTTTAGGATAAAAGTGGTCTCTGCAGTGGATTCGCCGCAAGATCACTTTTATCGGCGGCGGGTGAGGGCCCCCCCTCCCACCACGCTCCTATGCCCTCCCCTGCTTAACGAGTGAGGGGAGGATGTAATAGGAATACAAGTGACACAAGTTTTTTTTTAAAAAACAGTGTAAAAATGTAAAAAAAAAAGGTAAAATAAATAAGAAAAACATTTTTTTTTTTAAACACACCCTGTGCCGACGAGCTCGCGTGCAGAAGCGAACGCATACATGACTAGCGCCTGCATATGAAAACGGTGTATAAATATAAATATATAAAAGTTCCGATCGTCTGTAGCAATTCCGATGCGCAAAATTCCTCTGCATGCTCGGAAACAATTTTACGCATGCTCTGAAGCATTGAACTTAATTTTCTCGGCTCGTCGTAGTGTTGTACGTCACCGCGTTCTTGACGGACGAAAGTTCAGTGAACTTTTGTGTGACCGGGTGTATGCAAGCCAAGCTTCAGCGGAATTCCGTCAGAAAAAACATCCAAGACTTTTCTGATGGAAAATCCGCTCGTGTGTACGGGGCATGACATCAACAAGGCATTTTCCTCCACACAACTGCCGCTCACTGGGTATTTTCTATTTTTTGGACCATTCTCTGTACACCCGATAGATGGTTGTTTTACGTGATAATCCCAGTAGATCAGCAGTTTCTGAAGTACTCAGACCAGCCCGTCTGGCACCAACAACCATTCCATGTTCAAAAGTCATCTAAATCCCCTTTCTTCCCCAATCTGAAGCTGGATTTGAACTTCAGCAAGTCATCTTCACTGCATCTAGATGCCTAAATGCATTGAGTTGCTGCCATGTGATTGGCTGACTAGCAAATTTGTGTTACCAACCAATTGAACAGGTGTACCTAATAAAGTGTCCTGTGAGTGTAATGCCGCGTACACACGGTCGGAATTCTCGTCGGAAAAAGCTCTGATGGTTTTCCCGTCGGAATTCCGACGGAATTTCGCTCAAACTGTCTTGCCTACACACGGTCACACCAAATTCCGACGGTCTGTAACACAGCGGCATAAAACACGTTCGACAGCACTATAAAAGGGAAGTTTAATGCTTCTGAGCATGCGTCGAATTGTTTCCGAGCATGCGTCGGAATTTTACGTGTCGGAATTGCATACACACGATCGGAAAATCCGATAGAGAGGTTTTCCGTCTGAAAAATTGAGAACAGGTTCTCAATCCAAAGTCCGTCGGAAATTCCCTCAGAAAAAGACCGATGGGCATACACATGGTCGGAAAATCCGTTGAAAAGCTCCCATCGGACTGTTTCCATCGGAAATTCCGACCGTGTGTACGCCGCATTAGTCTGTCTGGAGTTTCAATTCTAAAAAGGGTTAAAACAAAAAAGTGGCCGGGCCTAGCTGAGATCAACAGCGGAGCGTCCCCATATATCCACAATGGCGCCTTTGTAGGGCCCGATCCCCCTCCCCCAGCCCATGAGCGTCCCCTTTAGTCGCTGGATGATTGCAGATATAAAATTATCTGGCACAGCTTCCACTGCTCACTGAACCCCCCCCCCCCTCCCCCCCGAGCGCGGATGCAGAGCGCGTCACGGCCTATTTTCTATTTATTTTATATCCATACTGTTCAAAGTGATCTATCGGCCAGATTTAAATAAATAGAGGTCTGTTTGTTTTTTTCTCCTCTCTCTCTGTTGGCTGATATGATCTTGCAGCTGAGCGCTGTGTATAGATTTCTTGACTCCTTGTCGGCGAGGACGATCTATCACTTCTGCGGAAGGACAGTTTAGATGACAAGAGAAGGGATAACAAACCTCCAGAACAAGACAGGTCTGAGGACAAGGCGATGTTACATCAAAGGCAGAATAGCAGAGGAATACAGCATAAAAGCAAAAAAAAAAAAATGGGGGAAAAAAAAAAGCGGCAGGCCGAGAGAATACCAATTCCCTAACCCGCTGCCGAATATATTCTGAATGGGGAGGGGGGGGTTTGCGGTGGGAAATGCATTTTGGATGCTTCACCTTGCTTCTACGGCACCCTTCAGCCATGATTAAATATTAAAGAAAAACTAGAGGCAAAACTTTTATAAACCCCATAATTTTTTTATTTTTTTTTCATGTTCCATCTGTGTCCCCATTGGGGATATTTCTTTTCATTTCCTGTCCCATAGCCAAAACAGGAAGTGAGAGGAAATCCTTCCAAAGTGTGGGAATCCTTGGTTATCCTCCATTGGCAGAAAACAAAAAAAGAGGCCATCCTGGTGCATTATCTTTGTAAATAATTTTACAGGGCCATCTGATTCTTACTGTATTAATCACTTCAGCCCCGGAAGATTTTCCTGCTGAATGACCCGGCCATTTTTTTTGCAATAAGGCAAGCTTTAACCACTTGCCGACCGCTGCACGCCGATATACATCGGCGCAATGGCAGTGGTGGGCAAATGGGCGTACCTGTATGTCCCCTTTAAGAGGCGGGAATAGTAGGCAGCGTGACCGCACCCACGGGACAGGCGGGCTCGATGTCCGCCGGGCTCTCGGAGATCGTGTCACGGAGCCACAGAACGGGGAAGTGTCTATGTAAACAAGGCATTTCCCCGTTCTGGCTTGTGTCATGACAGAGATCACTGCTCCCTGTGATGGCTGTCATGTGAGTTGAAGCCCATCCCCCCCCCACAGTTAGAATCACTCCCTAGGACACACTTAACCCCCTAGTGGTTAACCCCTTCCCTGCCAGTGTCATTTACACAGTACTCAGTACATTTTTATAGCACTGATCGCTGTATAAATGCCAATGGTCCCAAAATAGTGTCAAAAGTGTCCGATGTGTCCGCCATAATGTTGCAGTCCCGCCATTACTAATAAAAAAAATTTATAATAAAAATGCCCTAAAACTAGCCCCTATTTTGTAGACGCTATAACTTTTGCGCAAACCAATCAATATACGCTTTTACCAAAAGTATGTAGAAGAATACATATCGGCCTAAACTGAGGAAAAACATTTTTTTTTTATATATATTTCTGGGGAATATTTGTTATAGCAAACAGTAAAAAATATTGCTTTTTTTCAAAATTGTCGCTCTTTTTTTGTTTATAGCGCAAAAACTAAAAACCGTAGAGGTGATGAAATACCACCAAAAGAAAGCTCTATTTGTGGGAAAAAAAGGACGTCGATTTTGTTTGGGTGCAAAGTCGCACGACCGTGCAATTGTCAGTTAAAACGACGCAGTGCGGAATCGCAAAAAGTGCTCTGGTCAGGAAGAGGGTAAAATCTTCCGGGGCTGAAGCGGTTAAGGAATTATTCTATCATTTATTTCACATAAGCGCAGTTTTTTTCTTTTTCTTTGATAAGTATATCTCCGCTGTCCTCTCCCCTAGAACAAAACGAGCAGTTAACCCGTGCAGCACGGGCACAGCCCCGAGTTCTGCTTTAAACTGAGCATAAATAAATAAGCATAGGTCACCTTCAGTGGAAGCCCTTACTATCTACAACCTACACTGTGCATCTGTTCACAAATATTGTGTTTATAAGCTGCAGCTTACCACTGATCCTTCAGTCCGGTTTCAATGTTATACTGTACATACATTCATGCCGCGCTATTTTCATTCCTCCTTTTTATGTTCCGCCACTAAAACCCATCTGGCAGAAGCATTAACTGGCTTCCCATGGCCTCATTCTTAGTTTTTAAAACTTCTTAGCCTCAGTTCTTCTCTGCTTGCGGCCCTAATCTCACCAACTTTGAGAGGCACAGACAGCTGAATTTTTACTTTTTCCTGCAAAATTCACATATTTGGACCACACTTCTCCCAAGTCCTCAAATGGTCTTCTGAGGAGGTGGAACCAACCTCAGGTTTACTTTTAAAAAGTCAAGATTTGCATATAACTTGCCTAGTAATTGTTTTGGTGTGCAGGTTTCAATTAGGCCGGCTTCACACTGGGGCGGTGTGGGTGGCGACGGTAAAGCAGCGCTATATTTAGCGCTGCTTTACCATCGTTTTAGCCGTGGTATGCGGCCGCTAGCGGGGTGGTTTTAACCCCCGCTAGCGGCCGCAAAAGGGTTAAAAACCTCCGCAAAGCGCCGCTGCAGCGGCGCTTTGCCCGGCGGTATCCCCGCGGTGTCCCATTGATTTCAATGGGTAGGAGCGGTATAGGAGCGGTGTAATCACCGCTCCTTCACCGCTCCAAAGATGCTGCTAGCAGGACTTTTTTTACCGTCCTGCTAGCGCACCGCTCCAGTGTGAAAGCCCTCAGGGCTTTCACACTGGAGACACAGCAGCAGCTGTTTCGGGTCGGTTTGCAGGTGCAAACCGCCCCAGTGTGAAAGCAGCCTTAGGGTAACCTTCCTTTTATATTTTCATAATTTGCTCTGTCTGTGTTTGTAAAGGTTACTTTAAAGCCAGTAATAAAATACCGTATTTATCAGCGTATAACACGCGCCAGCGTATAACACGCACCCCAAGTTTAGGAGGGAAGTTTAAGGAAAAAAAACTTACATTTATATGCCCATCAATGCAGCCTTATCAGTGTCCATCTGCAGCCTTGTCAGTGTCCATCTGCAGCCTTGTCAGTGTCCATCTGCAGCCTTATCAGTGTCCATCTGCAGCCTTGTCAGTGTCCATCTGCAGCCTTGTCATTGCAGCCTTGCCCCAGTCTCATTTGCAGACTTGCCGTTTAAAAATGGTGCCGCCGAGATACAGAGCCGGATGTCCTGTGTATCTCGGCAGCTCTCGGCCGCTCTCGGCTGTTCTCGGCCGTTCTCGGCGGCTTTCGGACGCTTTCGGCCACACTGGGCCGCTCTCGGCGAGAACGTCCGAAAGCCAGCGAGAGTGGCCGAGAGCCGCCCTGATTTTAAGGGTTCCCTCCTAAAAGTTTTTTCCCTTAAAATTCCCTCCTTAACTTGGTGTGCGTGTTATACACCGGCGCGTGTTATACGCCGATAAATACGGTAATTAAACTGCCCTCCTTTAGGGTTTACGAAGAATCTATTGCTCATTTTTTGGTGCACCTTACTAAGACCAGGGCTCAATAAATTCGACCAAAACCTTCCTTGCCCCAACAGTAAAAAATAAGTTTATACTCACACAATATAAGTATGGGCATGCAAAACATGTCCTAAAATTATGAAAAGCTCTGGATAGGGCGTGGTGTCACTTTGAGGGGATGGAGGTTGTGGAGTGAGTTAGGAGACTCTGCGGCTGACTTGGTGGACCTGTAGGGAATGAGGTTTCTGGAGGAAGTTGAGAGGCACTGAGGGACACTGTTGGAGGTTGGGGGGCATGATGGAGAGCTAGAGACTCTGTAGCAAGCTGGGGTGGCACTGTGGGAGGCTGGGCAACACTATCAAGGCCAGGGGCTCTCTAGGAGCACTGTGGGCCACTATGGGAGGTTCAGGGATACTGTGGGTGTTTAGGGGCATTTTGGAGAGCCTGAGACTCTGTAGCAAGCTGGGGGCACTATGGGAGGCTGGGCAACACTATCAAGGCCAGGGGCTCTCTAGGAGCACTGTGGGCCACTATGGGAGGTTCAGGGACACTGTGGGTGGTTAGGGGCATTTTGGAGAGATTAAGACTCTGTAGCAAGCTGGGGGCACTGTGGGAGGCTGTGCAACACTATCAAGGCCAGGGGCTCTCTGGGAGCACTGTGGGCCACTATGGGAGGTTCAGGGACACTGTGGGAGCTTGGAGGCACTGTGGGAGATTAATGGATCTGCAGTTGACTGGAGGCCCAGGAGAAGGATGGCCACAGCCTGGCAATGGGCCACGGCCCAGTGATTAAGAACCACTGTTCTATGTGACACAGAGTAATACTTACCTTACTGCACAGCCTTGAAGCTGGTTTTCAGTTCTTCCACTCCAATACTGGAATGTGGCCATTCATTCCTATGTTATCACATAGGCCCCTTTCACACTGGGGCGGGGAGCCGCGGTGACGGTAAAGCAGCGCTATATTTAGCGCTGCTTTACCGTCGTTTTAACCGCGGTTTTCGGCCGCTCGCGGTGCGGTTTTACCCCCGCGAGCGGCCGAAAAAGGGTTAAAGACCCCCCGCAGAGCGCTGCCGTAGCGGCGCTTTGCGGTGGTATTGCCGCGGTTTCACCGCGGTGTCCCGCGTGTTATACGCCGATAAATACGGTAATTAAACTGCCCTCCTTTAGGGTTTACGAAGAATCTATTGCTCATTTTTTGGTGCACCTTACTAAGACCAGGGCTCAATAAATTCGACCAAAACCTTCCTTGCCCCAACAGTAAAAAATAAGTTTATACTCACACAATATAAGTATGGGCATGCAAAACATGTCCTAAAATTATGAAAAGCTCTGGATAGGGCGTGGTGTCACTTTGAGGGGATGGAGGTTGTGGAGTGAGTTAGGAGACTCTGCGGCTGACTTGGTGGACCTGTAGGGAATGAGGTTTCTGGAGGAAGTTGAGAGGCACTGAGGGACACTGTTGGAGGTTGGGGGGCATGTTGGAGAGCTAGAGACTCTGTAGCAAGCTGGGGTGGCACTGTGGGAGGCTGGGCAACACTATCAAGGCCAGGGGCTCTCTAGGAGCACTGTGGGCCACTATGGGAGGTTCAGGGATACTGTGGGTGTTTAGGGGCATTTTGGAGAGCCTGAGACTCTGTAGCAAGCTGGGGGCACTATGGGAGGCTGGGCAACACTATCAAGGCCAGGGGCTCTCTAGGAGCACTGTGGGCCACTATGGGAGGTTCAGGGACACTGTGGGTGGTTAGGGGCATTTTGGAGAGATTAAGACTCTGTAGCAAGCTGGGGGCACTGTGGGAGGCTGTGCAACACTATCAAGGCCAGGGGCTCTCTGGGAGCACTGTGGGCCACTATGGGAGGTTCAGGGACACTGTGGGAGCTTGGAGGCACTGTGGGAGGTTAATGGATCTGCAGTTGACTGGAGGCCCAGGAGAAGGATGGCCACAGCCTGGCAATGGGCCACGGCCCAGTGATTAAGAACCACTGTTCTATGTGACACAGAGTAATACTTACCTTACTGCACAGCCTTGAAGCTGGTTTTCAGTTCTTCCACTCCAATACTGGAATGTGGCCATTCATTCCTATGTTATCACATAGGCCCCTTGCACACTGGGGCGGGGAGCCGCGGTGACGGTAAAGCAGCGCTATATTTAGCGCTGCTTTACCGTCGTTTTAACCGCGGTTTTCGGCCGCTCGCGGTGCGGTTTTACCCCCGCGAGCGGCCGAAAAAGGGTTAAAGACCCCCCGCAGAGCGCCGCCGTAGCGGCGCTTTGCGGTGGTATTGCCGCGGTTTCACCGCGGTGTCCCATTCTAATCAATGGGAAGGAGCGGTATAGGAGCGGTGAACACACCGCTCCTATCCCGCTCCAAAGATGCTGCTAGCAGGACTTTTTTTGTCATCCTGCTAGCGCACTGCTCCAGTGTGAAAGCCCGCCGGCTTTCACACTGGAGTTAAAGGGGCCGGATTTTTTCATGCGGTGAACAGGCGCTATTTTTAGCGCTGTACCGCATGAAAAACGCCCCGGTGTGAAAGGGGCCATACAGTATAGAACCAGTGGCCATGTCATTGGTACAACCATAGATGCTGGTCCTGCATTGTACATGATGGCATCGCAAAGAAGGGTAACAGCAAGATTGGTCAGACTGGCAAGAACAGTTTTGAGGAAGTGGTCGCCACAACTGGAAACGACAGAGAGGAATACTACTGTGTTAGGAGCTTAAATTCGCCTGAGCAGAAGCACATTGGGGTCGATTTACTAAAACTGGAGAGTGCAAAATATTGTGCAGCTCTGCATAGAAACCAATCAGCTTCCAGGTTTTATTGTCAAAGCTTAATTGAACAAGCTGAGGTTAGAAACTGATTGGCTACCATGTACAGCTGCACCAGATTTTGCACTCTATAGTTTTAGTAAATCAACCCCATTCTTGAGAGATTTCAAGCACCCAGTGCCCCTGGTGAGGCACAGTGATGGCCCAGGTACCTACAGTAAATGGGGTTCAAAGAAAGTGTTTTTTTTTTTTTTTTTTAAATGTTTCTGCTTGGCACCCTTTTTATTTGGGGGCTGTCATTGAGGTTGACCTTGCATCTTAAAGCGGAAGTAAACCCTCCTATCATTTTCAGCCAAGGAAGCTGCCATTTTGGTCTCTGTCTAATCTTCAACTGCCATGATGCTGCACATGTGATCAGTTATGACTCCCCATTGGGTGGTTCAACAGATTGGTTGAGAGCACAACCAATGTGACAGCTAGCATTCTACGGCATGCCGGGAATGTAACTTTTTTTTTAAGCCGTTAAATCGATGGGTTTACTTCCGCTTTAATACAAGGTCAGCTTTACACCCCTGTCAGAAATGATAAGTCAAGCCCCCACAAATGCTTTTTTACATCTCCTTCTCATTTACATTGCTTTTAAAAATAATTTAGTGGTTGGATGAAAGTTTTGGTTTATGATAAAATGTTTAGTAGTTAAGAGGTACATTTTTGGTTAACGGTGTATGCAGAAGACCAAAAAGAAGAAACGTAGATAGAGGCATATGTTTCCAAACGAGGGGCAATCCCATTCATATGAGGGATATTTGGGAGCTAGGAAAAAATTATGAAAAGGATGTGTCTTTTGAATCAAAACACTGGATCCAATGAGTTTCCTTTCCCATCTCAGAAAGTCAATAATTTTTTTCTTTACCCTTGTGTCCCACCACCACCAGAAACTTGACTGAAGCCGACGTATATAAAGGCATTTTCCATAGGTCCACCACCCCTATAAAGACCAACCTCAAGTCTGAGGCTTGTTCCCCAGCAGAGTCCCCAACCACCTCTATCCAAAGTTCACCATGGTCCCCGGTAAGCGTCCGCATTGCAGCGCTGAGGTCAGGTAGTTTTGGTTTCCTCCATGGTCCCCAATGAGTCATTAGCTCGGTTTCTGCTTACCACACATTTTCTGTTTTAAGTGTTTTACATTTTTCTCTATCACTTCCAGAGAAAATTACAAACCTCATCTTATAACTTTTAAATTATTTGACTTGGAGACGTTCCAGAGATGATCGTTTTCTCAACGGAACAAATGGCCTTCATTGGCAGTCAGCTTTTTCTCTTTGTGACCAATAATGCTGAAATGCAATTAGAAGATATTTGTGTTTTTTTTTTTCTTTCCTATTAGCATTAATAGTACGCAGAGTCCGTGTGAGGATACAGTGGGGGGAAGATGGTAATCTTGCTAGATTCAGTGCCCATAATCATTAGTATAATACAAGGCATTTCCCAGCTAAGTTGTTAATTGTTCATTCTATAGCTTGCATAAAAAGCTGTGCTGCACAACCCCAGCTGTTTCCAACATGGACTCCTTCAACAATCTTCAGATGTTAAAACTGATGGGTGTAAAACCAAGAGGAGGAAGGAGAAGGAGGAGGTTGCTCCAGGGCAGTCAGCTTTTCAGAGATGGCCATACACATAGCGATTTGTAATGATTTATATACAAGAGATCACAAACAAGTAATATATCATCTTGAAAAATATCGAATGATACATCATACAGTATCTCACAAAAGTGAGTACACCCCTCACGTTTTTGTAAATATTTTATTCTATCTTTTCATGTGACAACACTGAAGAAATGACACTTTGTTACAATGTAAAGTAGTGAGTGTACAGCTTGTATAACAGTGTAAATTTGCTGTCCCCTCAAAATAACTCAACACACAGCCATTTATGTCTAAACCCACTGGCAACAAAAGTGAGTACACCCCAAAGTGAAAATGTCCAAATTGGGCCCAAAGTGTCAATATTTTGTGTGGCCACCATTATTTTCCAGCACTGCCTTAACCCTCTTGGGCATGGAGTTCACCAGAGCTTCACAGGTTGCCACTGGAGTCCTCTTCCACTCCTCCATGATGACATCACGAAGCTGGTGGATGTTAGAGACCTTACGCTCCTCCACCTTCCGTTTGAGGATGTCCCACAGATGCTCAATAGGGTTTAGGTCTGGAGACATGCTTGGCCAGTCCATCAGCTTAACCCTCAGCTTCTTTAGCAAGGCAGTGGTCATCTTGGAGGTGTGTTTGGGGTCATTATGTTGGAATACCCCAAACACCCCAAACACAGTCTCCGAAGGGAGGGGATCATGCTCTGTTTCAGTATGTCACAGTATATGTTGGCATTCATGGTTCCCTCAATGAACTGTAGCTCCCCAGTGCCGGCAGCACTCATGCAGCCCCAAACCAAATACGTTTATCTTGGTCTGATCAGACCACAGGACATGGTTCCAGTAATCCATGTCCTTAGTCTGCTTGTCTTCAGCAAACTGTTTGCAGGCTTTCTTGTGCATCATCTTTAGAAGAGGCTTCTTTCTGGGACGACAGCCATGCAGACCAATTTGATGCAGTGTGCGGCGTATGGTCTGAGCACTGACAGGCTGACCCCCCCCACCCCTTCAACCTCTGCAGCAATGCTGGCAGCACTCATATGTCTATTTCCCAAAGACAACCTCTGCATATGACGCTGAGCACGTGACCTCAACTTCTTTGGTAGACCATGGCAAGGTCTGTTCTGAGTAGAACCTGTCCTGTTGTACCGCTGTATGGTCTTGGCCACCGTGCTGCAGCTCAGTTTCAGGGTCTTGGCAATCTGCTTATAGCCTAGGCCATCTTTATGTAGAGCAACAATTTTTTTTTTCAGATCCTCAGAGAGTTGTAAGTGTCCGGGAGATCGCTAAACAATAGACATGTGCATTCGTTTTCGTCCAAATGCATTTTTGTCCGAATTTCAGGTATTTTTGTTATCGTTTTAACAAACAATAACGAAAGTGCAGAATCCAAAAAATGAAAGATCCGACATAAACAAACGCTTTATTTTAATTTTCGTTGTGACAACAGTTCGATATAGATAGGAGATTCGACATGACGCTGCCAATAACAATCTGTGTCTATCGAACCTGTGGTCGAATGTGCCTAACCTTAACTCTATTAGTCCAAGATTATTCTACATAGAGAAAAGATTCGACATAGAGAGAAAAGATTCGACGTAGAGAGAAAAGATTTGACATAGAGAGGAAATATGACTTCGTACAGTTTAGCTGCTCCGTTGAATCTTCTTTGAACATTCGACAGACACCATAAGCCTTCAATGATAGATTCGACCTTAATTAATTTAGATTTTCGAACGAATGCAATTTTTAACGAAAAACTAAAATAAATAAAAACAATTTCGGGAGTAACTAAATAAATAAATTTTTCGGACGAAAACGAAATTCCGAAACAAAATATTTCAGTGTGCACATGTCTACTAAAACAACCCATTTTGGCTTTTCTGGGTATATTTTGTCCAGTCACCGGAAAATCAATTTAAATTCTGATCCAGAACCGTCAGACCTTTGGGCTAGACCACCAGACATGGTACATATCACCTTCCTGTCAGCATCCCCGAAAACATAGGGTTGAGGTACCAGGGTACAATTTAGCTAGCTTTGTGGGAACAAGGCACCAACGCAATAACACTTTATAGTTCGCCTCAACCAATAAGGTGTTGAGTATGCCTTTGTGCATCATGGTCGACCATTTCGTCCATACCTCCTTCTCAATTATCTCCCCTAGGTCCGCTTCCCATGCCGTTTGGTAGGAGGGTTTGGCACCCTGGTTGTTGAAGATGTTGTATAATTCTGTTATCCCTCCCTGTTATTCTGGCCCCTTCAGACATCTATTCTCAAAGAGGGCCCTGACAGTGATATCCGTTCCATCTCTCATTTAGGTTTGTAGGAAGAGTGTAATTTGGCAAAAGCGATATGCAGGTTTTTTTTTCTCAAACAATAGGTGCTGGAATTCAACCACGACCCCCCAAAACCGCTCCCCTACACACCAAATAGACACACCAAATCACATCAAATAGTGGGTGTGGTCAGTCAATATTCACGAACTTGTGCAAGCATCTTTCTAAGCATTCTTTAATAGTTGAACTGGCAACGCATATCAAAGCATATCAAAACATATAAAAATGGAATCACAATGGTTTAGGCATATTATTACAAGTAGGAGGGTCCTAAAGGGGCAAAAAAATACCAGGAACAGAGTACAGAGTTCAGTGGGGTTACACACAATGTGCAGAGTTATCACTTGTAAACACAGAAACCTGACTTCTGTGTTTAACAAGTGATTGTGGTGAGCAGGCACCAAAGGGTCTCAGCCAGAGGTGGTGGAACCGAGTTCCACCAAGTTCCACCTGAAAAAAAGCCCTGGCGATATGTCTCTATGGGAGGCATTTCTAAAGTTTCCCTAAAGTAGCTGGGCTGCCTTATCCCTCAATAAATTATTTTTTAAAGTATTTTCAAGTACAAGTAGCTAGATGAAGTATGTAAATATGAGCAATGCACAACTAATTACCAGAGCTGTAGCCACCAATTACAAGAGTCCTTGTTTGAGCATAACAAAAGTCTGTAAGTATACAGAGCACTGATAGATCATATTTGCAATAGATACTTTATGGGGTCTACCGTATTTATAAAACATTAGTTGCATGTCAAAAGCACTTGTGCAAGTTGAATGAAATGTCCTGTATTTTTCCTAAGAGAATAATGCCTGAACAGTGGAACCTCGGATTGCGAGTAACGCGGTTAACCAGAGTTTCGCAATACGAGTTATTATTTTTTTTTAATTCTGACTCGGTTTGCGAGTGTTGTCTCACAGAACGAGCAGGATTCAAGCCCCTGCGGTGTGCAGTACCGCATTTGGCCAGAGGTGTGGGGGCGCCGGTGACACTCATGTGTTATTGCATGCAATAGAAGTCAATGTGGAACGAATTAGAGGGAGGGCTTCTGCTATCAATTCCTAAAGTGGCCTTTGCTGACAGTTTCCAGAAGCTTTCTGAATGTTGCCAAAAGTGTGATGTAAAGGATGGCGACTATTTTGAAGGCCAATGAAGGTACTTAGTTTGTACCTTCTGTTTTGTTTGTTTTCTGATACCATTCACCAAACTTTAGACACTCCAGGTAGACTGCATCTGCCTACACCCTGCTCAT
Source organism: Lithobates sylvaticus (assembly GCA_028564925.1). Lineage (NCBI taxonomy): Eukaryota > Metazoa > Chordata > Amphibia > Anura > Ranidae > Lithobates > Lithobates sylvaticus. The sequence continues at coordinate 24,704,673 of CM053031.1, forward strand.
AGAACCCACTGAGTGCTGCAGGATGTAGCTTGACAGAAATGGCTAATGCCGCATACACACGAGAGGACTTTTCGACAGCAAAGGTCCGACGGAACGAATCCGTCGGACAATTTGATCGTGTGTGGGCTCCATCGGACTTTTGCAGTCGAAAAATCCGACAGACTTTAGAAATAGAACATGTCTTAAATTTTCCCATCGAAACTCCGCTGAACCCAGTTCCTATCAAAAAATCCGCTCGTCTGTGTGCTAGTCCGACGGACAAACAACGACGCTAGGGCAGCTATTGGCTACTGGCTACGAACTTCCTTATTCTAGTCTGGTCGTACGTCATCACGTTCGAATCCTTCAGAATTTAGTGTGATTGTGTGTGGCCAAGTCCGTTCATTCGAAAAGTTTGTCGGAACTCCGTTGAAAGTCCGTCGGAAAGACTGTCGGACCTAGTCCGTCGGAAAGTCCGCTCGTGTGTACGTGGCATTAGTGTGGGGCCCTAGAAGCTACCTGTGTTATCGGAGAAGTCTAAGCTCTGAAGATGTGTCTGGTGTTTCGCCTTTGAAGGTCAACTTTGAAGGGCTTCCACTGTCATCCAGGTCTTATGCCGCGTACACACGATCTGATTTTCCGATTGGAAATGTTGGACGTGAACTTGTTGGTGGAAAGCCCGACCATGTGTATGCTCCATCGGACTTTCCGCCAACAAATTTTGGCTAGCATGTTCTCAAATTTTCCGCCAACAAATGTGTGTTGTCGGACTTTCCGATCATGTGTACACAAGTCCGTCAGAACAAAAGTCCAAAGTACAAACACGCATGCTCGGAATCAGGGACGAGCCGGAAGCGCTCGGTCTTGTAAAACTAGCGTTCGTAATGGAGCTATGACTATTGAACTTCATTTTTACCGGCTTGCCCTACGTCTTGTACGTCACTACGTTCGTAAATTGTTGGCCAACATTTGTGTGACTGTGTGTATACAAGACAAGTTGGAGCCAACACCCTTCAAACAAAATTCCACGGTTTTGTTGTCGGAAAGTCCGATCGTGTGTACGGGGCTTTACTTTCCCAGTGGAAAGTGGAGAATCTCAGAATGCACATGGTCAGCAACAGAAAAGTCGCAAATGAAGTCATCCGTCGGTCTTTTTTGTTATTAGGCACATTGGCTACCTGCCTTCTGGGATTTGTCCAGCTCTGTTCTGTACAGGGGGCTCTGCGCCACTGACCGTTGTTTATTTGGTTTAGAAGACAACTGTAAAAACATTATGCCAATATGAAAAAACATGCTGTGTTGCCTACACACGATCACACCAAATTCCGACGGTCAATAACACAGCGGCATAAAACACGTTCGACAGCACTATAAAAGGGAAGTTTAATGCTTCCGAGCATGCGTCGAATTGTTTCCGAGCATGCGTCGGAATTTTGCGTGTCGGAATTGCATACACGCGATCGGAAAATCCGATAGAAAGGTTTTCCGTCGGAAAAATTGAGAACAGGTTCTCAATTCAAAGTCCGTCGGAAATTCCGACAGAAAAAGACCGTTGGGCATACACACGGTCGGAAAATCCGATGAAAAGCTCCCATCGGACTGTTTCCATCGGAAATTCCGACCGTGTGTACGCCGCATTAGGCTGAATTATCTGCTGCAACATTATACGGTGCAGGAATGAGGAGCCCGAGTGTTATCATTTAAACTGTCATTTGTGAAACGTCTCAGCTTTGATGATCTACAGAACCTGTAATTATCCCAGCAATGTGTATAAATCGTCTGTGCTTCTAATTTATAAGATAAAACCTAATGAATTACGGAGAATTATGATGTAGTAGATTTAATATAGCTGGAATTAAGCTAAATGTTCTAAACAGGCGCTTTGTTTCCCAACGGATAGAACTGAATCAGCACATCCTGAAGCTACAAAAAAAAAAGGTTTGTTGTACGGAATAGATCAATCTTTACAAAAATGATGCAATAGTATTGTGCTGGGTTCATAAATGTTGTTCATTTTAGAAATATCGCTTTTTTAATTAAAGTTGATTTCCAGGCAAACAGCTAAATGCATAGATGACGCACACCTATGTGACCTGCCAAAGGATTTGTTATTCTGCGTAGCTACTTTTGTTAACCCTACCAGAAAGAATAGGAGGGTGACACCACTTTTTCTATTGGAGATAGTTTGTAGGCAGGTGTAGTCTGTACTCCTCACTGTAGGTGGCGCTGGACCAAAGCGGCAATGCAGAAGGGAAAGGAAATTGTGAGGAATTTGGTTCCTCTACGACAGGGGTCTCAAACTAGCGGCCCTCCAGATGTTGCGGAACTACAAGTCCCATCATGCCTCTGCCATGCCTGTAACTGTCAGCCTTGCAATGCCTCATGGGAATTGTAGTTACGCAACAGCTGGAGGGCACCAGTTTGAGACCCCTGCTCTACGACTTCCAAGGGAACCTCTATCCAAACAGACACTGGGCCCCATTTGACTCCAGCAGCCATCTTGGGTCAGACAGAGTCTATTTAAAGTAAAGGAAGTAAACCCAACGATTTAATAGTTTCAAAAAACAGTTACATTCCCGGCATGCCCGGAAATGCTAACTGTCACATTGGTTGTGTTCTCAACCAAACTGTCACACCATCCAATGGCTGGTGTCATAACTGATCACATGTGCAGCATCATGGCAGTTGAAGATTAAACAGAGGCCAACATGGCAGGTTCCTTGGAATGATTGGAGGGTTTACTTCCACTTTAAGGGTTTGGCACGCTTTTCATGAGTGGTTAGGTGCAGGGAACTTCTCTTTCAAGGAAGCCTCCCCTTTGGGTGTGGACCAGCTAGGCTTCATTCTGCTCCTTATTGCAGATGCTGTTGGCATTTTTAAGTCTTCAGACCGCTGTCACTGGAGCCACTGTCACTGTTCGTAAGTGGCTCCAGACGGTTGTACCTACCCACCGGCCTGAATAAGTTGTGTTGAACCTTTCTACAATATAACTTAATTTCCTAATTTGGACTCTGTGTGTTCACTGCCCTCCACACCATGCTGTTCACTTTGCAAGTGGAATTTGCCCCAGAGCTAAGGCCCTATTCACACCTGAGCGTTTTGTAGCTTGAAGCCTGAAGCTCCAAAAAATCTATTATTCTCTATGGAGATGGTTCACATCTCCTCTCCAAAACACCTGAAGCCAGAAGCTCCAAAACGCCTGAAGCTCAAACAAGTTCTGGCACTTTTTTTTTAGGCAGATTTGGGTGTTTTTCTGCTTTTTACATTGGTGACCTTTTGACCTGTACAAAATCACGGCAAAAACGCATCAAAATCGTGGCAAAATCGCAGCAAATTCACACGACTTTCTGCCTGAAAACTCTATGCTCAGGTGTGAATGGGGCCTTAGTGAATGTAGTGAAGTTTTACTTTGCAAATATCCAATCACCTGCAAGGAAGAAAAAAAACATTGCTTGCACATGATTAGATGATGATGGAAGTCAACAGAAATTTACCTCTTTCACTAAGCTCAGGGGCAACTTCCCTTGCAGAGTGCAACTACTCTTGAAAAGAGAACCCCTTACTCTCCCGATCACCAGATTCTCTTATATCATAACCCATCAGCCATAGTTCAATCCATAGTCCAAGTTCAATCCAAAAAAGTCCTTAAGGCAAAGCAGCGCTCCCAAATGGTATATTGTGCACCGTTAGGTGACAGTATAGTGAAAAACACCCAGTGAAACAAATCCAGTTAAAGTGCTTAGGCGATAGTTCATATAGGAAGTCGACTCGTCGGGTGTATGGGAATTCCACCTTCACCACACCACGTGATTCCAACCCCTTAGGAATTGCACTCACCAGAAATATATTAAATCACGCTTTGGAAATGTTATGCCCAGACAGTAAATATCAAGGAGTCAACTACCAGATATCTCAAATGGTTCACCGGGACAATGGATTGGTGGACTCCAATTCGCACTATTCACTCTCATATGACCGTTAGACATGTGCGATTAGTTTCGTACGAATCGGAAATTCGTACGAATTTTAAAAAATTCGTACGAATCCGAATTACGAATTTTTACGAATACGAATTCTGTACGAAATACGAAATTTCGTTTACGAATTTCGTATCCAAATTATCCGAATCCAAACTACCAAATGACAAATTTACTAATATGAAAAATAATTATAGCGGATATAATGAATGATTCAAATGAATTTGAGATTCAGTATAACGAATATCGACACGAATAATAACGAATTATCCAAAAACTTATTAACGTTACATAACACATAAGTCTATTGTCTATTGTTCACCAATCACTCAGAGGAAGTACGAAATACGAAATTTCGTATTCGTAAACGACATTTCGGATTTCGTACTTCCTCTGAGTGATTGGTGAACAATAGACATTTATAGACTTGTGTTATGTAACGTTAATACGTTTTCGGATAATTTGTTATTATTCGTAGAGTGTCGATATTCGTAGCGATTTGTAACGATTCGTACGAAATTCGTATTTCGTACGAATCCGAATTAAATTTCGTACACGAATTACGATTTTTTTTTTTATACGAAACGTAACGTAACGAAACAAAACTATTTTTTTGACAGCTCCCATGTCTAATGACCATAAGCAGTTCCATGGGCTCAAACATAAAGGAAAACAATCCTCATAGCGCAACTCTGTTAAAACTTTATTGTATAACAACTCCCCCCTTAACCCTTTGCACTTACAAACAGTGATTAAAAGAAGGCATTCAATAAAAACATTGCACTGTGTACTGTAACTCGATACTCTCTCACCGCTCATGAAGATCTGATCATCCGCGGTGATTCCCGGGAGGAGATCGGAACAGTGGACCAGTGCAGGAAGTCGTGTGGTCACGCCTAGACGCGTTTCGTCATTCCGTCTTTATCAATAGGCGTGGCCACACGGCACGGACTTGCAGCTTTATAGACTATAGTCTGTTAAATCTTAACCCCTTCTATTACTCAAGGACTGATCCTTAGTGGCTCTCATCACAAACAATCAGAGCCGCAACACAATTCACAACGATCTACACCGCCGGCAACTCTGAGCTCATTGTGTAATGTATGGGGCCATCCGCATCCGATAGAGTCTCTTAGATGTTTCCATGATCTCTGGCAGTCCCTAGATGGTTTGGCCCCATGCTACCCCAGAACAGGGGAACTTCTTCCATTTTTATTAAGCTTTTCAAACTTTACCAGGTCCAAAGCTACACATTAATGTGGAACTTAACCCTATATTTGAAAAACGTGCAAGCAGGCAGTATCTTATTAGTATTTTATTGCAAAAGAGACATACTTTGACTCTTATCTTCCTAATTTGGAAAATGGTTCATAATGTACACTGAACTGCACATGCGTAGCTCGGTGTACATTCTTGGCACACCTCGGTACCAGGATAAATGAATGTCCATGTGCATGCACAGGAGTTACATCATCCCAGCCTGGCCAATCAAGGTGGCTGAAGACCCCCAAACATGGAAAAAGCTAGGGAGAAGATGTCAGCAATAGTGAAGAAGCTCACAGACATCACTGAAGGTTAGTAATGAAGGGTTTAATTATACTTTAAAGCAGTCTAATGTAGTACATAAAGAGGAGCTACAGTCTCCTACTCAAAAATGTAATGAACACATCCCCCTGATCCTTACCAATTGCTGGATTTACTTTGGATATAGTCAATAATGAAATGATATTCCTTACTTGCCAAAAGTCCTGTTTACTGGCCCCTGCAGAAATCCTGGCAGTGGCCATCTTAGCTGTGGGCGCCAGAAACCGGTGCCAGTGAGTTCCCGGATTTAGTGCAGCTGTCTACCCAGCATGCACCTCCCAATCGTGTCATTTCCTGTTTGGAAATACCACAATATTGGACGTTTAGGCTACCTGAAGACTCGTGGGATAGATGACGCCAATATCCCAGGAGTTAACAGGACAGCCTAATGACTTAACCGACTTAACCGCACCCACCTGGTGCATGAATTACAGCGGCTGTTTTATTTTTCCTTTTTAAGCACCTGATTAGAGCCAGAGGCTCTATTAGGCTTCAAAATAGGGTGGGCTCGGTTTGCAGAGAATGCGCTCTGATCCCACCCAGGTGTGCTACAACAGCGAATGAATACTGATCCTCAATCCGGCCAATCAGAATCGGGTGTGAGACCCATTTTCCGATTGGCCCAAAAGAGAAGACTCCCGATTGGCCGCCGAGGAGGAGGGAGGAAACGGAAGCCGCTGGTACCGTCGCCATGATGACCCGAGGACAGCAAGAGAATGGGAGGCCGCCGAGCAGGGGAAGCCGTCTGTGATGGGGTAAGTACTACCAACCGTGGCATACTGTTTGCCGCCCCCCAATTTTTTTTTTTACCCGCTGCCACTGGATATAGATATCTTATTTTCAGCCACATGACTGTACTTTTCAAATCTCATTGGACTCAGCTCAGCGTTACATTTAAAAAAAAAAAAACTTATGCTGGTGTTTTAGCTCTGTGAGTTGAGCCCTGGAAAGGGTTAATTCTCTAATAAGGACAGCTTGTACTCTACACCCTTATGGCCAAATCTCTTTCTAGCTCCCGAAACCCTAAATCACCCTTTTCCGCCATAAATCACATCAGCTCTGGCAACCAGAGACGAAGTGTGACCGAGGATATCAGTGTATGATTAAGGCAGACATCCAGCAAGATCAATGTAATGCAGCATGGCCTAGACTCGCTATCGCTCCGTTGTCCCGCTGCGTCGTTTGAGCCCGTCCGCTCGCTTTCTCCAAATGTCTTTCCCCCGCTGGCCTGCGTGTACACAAGTCCGTCAGAACAAAAGTCCAAAGTACAAACACGCATGCTCGGAATCAGGGACGAGCCGGAAGCGCTCGGTCTTGTAAAACTAGCGTTCGTAATGGAGCTATGACTATTGAACTTCATTTTTACCGGCTTGCCCTACGTCTTGTACGTCACTACGTTCGTAAATTGTTGGCCAACATTTGTGTGACTGTGTGTATACAAGACAAGTTGGAGCCAACACCCTTCGAACAAAATTCCACGGTTTTGTTGTCGGAAAGTCCGATCGTGTGTACGGGGCTTTACTTTCCCAGTGGAAAGTGGAGAATCTCAGAATGCACATGGTCAGCAACAGAAAAGTCGCAAATGAAGTCATCCGTCGGTCTTTTTTGTTATTAGGCACATTGGCTACCTGCCTTCTGGGATTTGTCCAGCTCTGTTCTGTACAGGGGGCTCTGCGCCACTGACCGTTGTTTATTTGGTTTAGAAGACAACTGTAAAAACATTATGCCAATATGAAAAAACATGCTGTGTTGCCTACACACGATCACACCAAATTCCGACGGTCAATAACACAGCGGCATAAAACACGTTCGACAGCACTATAAAAGGGAAGTTTAATGCTTCCGAGCATGCGTCGAATTGTTTCCGAGCATGCGTCGGAATTTTGCGTGTCGGAATTGCATACACGCGATCGGAAAATCCGATAGAAAGGTTTTCCGTCGGAAAAATTGAGAACAGGTTCTCAATTCAAAGTCCGTCGGAAATTCCGACAGAAAAAGACCGTTGGGCATACACACGGTCGGAAAATCCGATGAAAAGCTCCCATCGGACTGTTTCCATCGGAAATTCCGACCGTGTGTACGCGGCATTAGGCTGAATTATCTGCTGCAACATTATACGGTGCAGGAATGAGGAGCCCGAGTGTTATCATTTAAACTGTCATTTGTGAAACGTCTCAGCTTTGATGATCTACAGAACCTGTAATTATCCCAGCAATGTGTATAAATCGTCTGTGCTTCTAATTTATAAGATAAAACCTAATGAATTACGGAGAATTATGATGTAGTAGATTTAATCTAGCTGGAATTAAGCTAAATGTTCTAAACAGGCGCTTTGTTTCCCAACGGATAGAACTGAATCAGCACATCCTGAAGCTACAAAAAAAAAAAAGGTTTGTTGTACGGAATAGATCAATCTTTACAAAAATGATGCAATAGTATTGTGCTGGGTTCATAAATGTTGTTCATTTTAGAAATATCGCTTTTTTAATTAAAGTTGATTTCCAGGCAAACAGCTAAATGCATAGATGACGCACACCTATGTGACCTGCCAAAGGATTTGTTATTCTGCGTAGCTACTTTTGTTAACCCTACCAGAAAGAATAGGAGGGTGACACCACTTTTTCTATTGGAGATAGTTTGTAGGCAGGTGTAGTCTGTACTCCTCACTGTAGGTGGCGCTGGACCAAAGCGGCAATGCAGAAGGGAAAGGAAATTGTGAGGAATTTGGTTCCTCTACGACAGGGGTCTCAAACTAGCGGCCCTCCAGATGTTGCGGAACTACAAGTCCCATCATGCCTCTGCCATGCCTGTAACTGTCAGCCTTGCAATGCCTCATGGGAATTGTAGTTACGCAACAGCTGGAGGGCCACCAGTTTGAGACCCCTGCTCTACGACTTCCAAGGGAACCTCTATCCAAACAGACACTGGGCCCCATTTGACTCCAGCAGCCATCTTGGGTCAGACAGAGTCTATTTAAAGTAAAGGAAGTAAACCCAACGATTTAATAGTTTCAAAAAACAGTTACATTCCCGGCATGCCCGGAAATGCTAACTGTCACATTGGTTGTGTTCTCAACCAAACTGTCACACCATCCAATGGCTGGTGTCATAACTGATCACATGTGCAGCATCATGGCAGTTGAAGATTAAACAGAGGCCAACATGGCAGGTTCCTTGGAATGATTGGAGGGTTTACTTCCACTTTAAGGGTTTGGCACGCTTTTCATGAGTGGTTAGGTGCAGGGAACTTCTCTTTCAAGGAAGCCTCCCCTTTGGGTGTGGACCAGCTAGGCTTCATTCTGCTCCTTATTGCAGATGCTGTTGGCATTTTTAAGTCTTCAGACCGCTGTCACTGGAGCCACTGTCACTGTTCGTAAGTGGCTCCAGACGGTTGTACCTACCCACCGGCCTGAATAAGTTGTGTTGAACCTTTCTACAATATAACTTAATTTCCTATTTTGGACTCTGTGTGTTCACTGCCCTCCACACCATGCTGTTCACTTTGCAAGTGGAATTTGCCCCAGAGCTAAGGCCCCATTCACACCTGAGTGTTTTGTAGCTTGAAGCCTGAAGCTCCAAAAAATCTATTATTCTCTATGGAGATGGTTCACATCTCCTCTCCAAAACACCTGAAGCCAGAAGCTCCAAAACGCCTGAAGCTCAAACAAGTTCTGGCACTTTTTTTTAGGCAGATTTGGGTGTTTTTCTGCTTTTTACATTGGTGACCTTTTGACCTGTACAAAATCACGGCAAAAACGCATCAAAATCGTGGCAAAATCGCAGCAAATTCACACGACTTTCTGCCTGAAAACTCTATGCTCAGGTGTGAATGGGGCCTTAGTGAATGTAGTGAAGTTTTACTTTGCAAATATCCAATCACCTGCAAGGAAGAAAAAAAACATTGCTTGCACATGATTAGATGATGGAAGTCAACAGAAATTTACCTCTTTCACTAAGCTCTGGGGCAACTTCCCTTGCAGAGTGCAACTACTCTTGAAAAGCGAACCCCTTACTCTCCCGATCACCAGATTCTCTTATATCATAACCCATCAGCCATAGTTCAATCCATAGTCCAAGTTCAATCCAAAAAAGTCCTTAAGGCAAAGCAGCGCTCCCAAATGGTATATTGTGCACCGTTAGGTGACAGTATAGTGAAAAACACCCAGTGAAACAAATCCAGTTAAAGTGCTTAGGCGATAGTTCATATAGGAAGTCGACTCGTCGGGTGTATGGGAATTCCACCTTCACCACACCACGTGATTCCAACCCCTTAGGAATTGCACTCACCAGAAATATATTAAATCACGCTTTGGAAATGTTATGCCCAGACAGTAAATATCAAGGAGTCAACTACCAGATATCTCAAATGGTTCACCGGGACAATGGATTGGTGCACTCCAATTCGCACTATTCACTCTCATATGACCGTTAGACATGTGCGATTAGTTTCGTACGAATCGGAAATTCATACGAATTTTAAAAAATTCGTA